>LUCM01007350.1:0-11622 GCA_008360955.1 Fasciolopsis buskii
GATTCTGTTGACTAATTTGCACTCTACCGGGGCAGGTTTCTGCGATTGGTGGAGAACATTCTCATAGACATGACGTTTCCAGGACAAAAATATTACAGCCGGGTTTCGCTTCACAAAACGGACCGGCATATGGCGGTTGTATTTGCAGTCGGTCGTGGACGATCATGAACAAAAACGTAGGTTGAATTATTTAACAAATCCGGAGTGGACTTTGGAGATTTTTGACCATGCATCGGACTAGCACGATAAGCTTGCACGTGCCTGGCCGTGAAGATTTACGTAGTCACCATAGCTGAAGTCCGGTGGCCTCGATGGCGCCATCAGCTGTCCGGAGTCGGCGAGCACGATCGAATCCAATTTCGTTGGTTTGGGCCTCATTTCTTCTTTAAAAGAAAATTTAATCCTTAAAGGTGCTTGCCGTAATATTTCATTCCAAATTGGTTTGGCCTCGGCTCTAGAAGTGATTTTTAGGTACCAGTGAAATCTTTCCCTCAAACTATTAGCTTCCTAGCGGCATTCATCTGTTCTAATGTGCTTGCAGCGTACTAGAAAACACTCAGTCGAAATGCAAGCCGAAGTCACTGTAGCATGGCAACCAAATACACTGAACCAGCAACCACTCTTAACGCACGTCAAGGAATTGAGACGGCCCATTACCCGCAATCGAGGTGGCCCACAAATGTGAGTTTACGTATGTACCTGTGAGATGGTGGGTTAGTCTCTGCGAGGTCGGCGCGTGCTTGATGAATAAGTATATCGGGCCCGCGAAACTTTCCAAGTGGATCCTTGATGGACCGATGAACTTTCACTGTTTGAGATGACCAACAGGCACTGGGCTGTTGATGCCCGCCGCGCCTGACCAGGAACCATATAAAACCCGCAGTCACTTGCTTGACCGAAGCAGTCATACTCGGGTGAATGGGGCTCTTCATCGCGGGAAATATGAAGTGAGGGTAAGTTTAGTGGCGCACCGATATTAGACAGCCTTGCAACACTCTGCAAAGACATTTTTCTCTCACGATATGATGGATAAAACGGCTGAGCTCGGTATGCTTCCCGTCGAATCTGGTTGATGCAAGAGTCCATCGCGTAGGCTTCTTTCACCGCATTAGGGTCATTGCTAGGTGCTGAGGCAAACCGGGTTGTCATGTGGGAGAAACTGATTCGGCGACAGGGTTGTTTGTCCAAGAGATGCCATACGTTCAGTGTGGGCTGTGAATCCGTCTCGGCGACGAATTTTAGGTGGTGTGTACTGGTTGCAAGTGGAATATAATGCATATACTGGCGGTTTTTATTCTGTGAACACCCCGAATGGGCGATATTCTAAAGCGTGTGCAAGTTTCCGGAGGACGAGGTAGATAGCAACAACCTCCTATCAAGCATGCTCTACCTAGACTCTGCCGGTTGCAAACGTTTGGAAATAATGTCAAGGCCCCTGAAGAAGCATCTATGTAGTGTCGGCCTGCTTTCTGGACTACAATGTCTGAGGCTTCGGTTTTTAGAAGAATGGGGATTGGAGGTCGAAACGTGTGGAGAGCTATTTTCGTGATGCGCTCTTTGACAAAATGCATGGCTGATGAGCAGCTCCAGAAAACTTGGGCTCGTCTTTGGCATCTCTTAATGGATCGTAGGTAGTGCAATGATTTCTGCGTGATTCCGGGTTACTCGGCGATACAAGATAACCGGGCCGAAAAACCGTTGCAAATGTCGGCATGAACGAGGCCGCTGATCGCCTCAAGTAACGGTGAATTTATCCGACGCCGGCGTCGTGTATGAGACCAGGACTATATGATCTAAAAAGGTGAGGTCCAGCCTTCCTCAACTCATGCTTGGAAGAGTTCATCGGTGCGCTTGTTAGAGACCATTTTGGAAGCCCTACTGTTCTTTACACAGCCAAACTTAGCAAATAGAATCGACTCACACTTAGCAGTTTTCATGGCCCAAGTATAAACCTTGCTCCCCACGTAGTTTTTGTCACCCTTTCTGAAGGACAGCACTATGTTTTGCGCCATAGTCTCGAAGTGACTGCCAGTAAATGCCTGACAGACATTCATTCTTTGTTCTCGTTGAAATGTTACAGTGGCCGCAGATTTAAAGCCTGACGACTGCTTAACTCATTACACCAGAAATTTCGGGACGAGTTTTGTTTTGATTTGAGATTGACATCGCTTTGGCTATGTGCCGCTGGAATAATAAGCATGGAGACCATTCGGTACTCACATTAGTCAGTTTGAATGAAATCAACGTTAAAGTGCCAAGAAGCCGATCGAAACCAGAAGCATGAAGAAGGATATCCATTGCCGATATATTGGCAATAAAGTTGCGAACCCGAGGCACAGCGCCCAATCACACTGCACTAATCAGACGTTGGCGAGCTGTGCTCAACAGAGGGCTGCGAAACTTCATCAAAAATACTAGCTAAACGAAATTAATAAAATTACGGTCACACAAATGACTTCTGCGCTTTATAATATGCATGTTGCCATTTACATGAAACTTTGTTTTTCACACTAACCATGCGACTGTCATATAGTTTTGGGGCCCGCGGGAACATCGTCAGAATTTCTGTGCAGTGAAATGGACTCCCGTTTTGGGTCTATGGATTACGTATTATAAGTTCCTTCTGTAATTATATATCGAATAACTTTATTAAGCAGTGATGCAAAATTCGTTAAGCAATTGTGCTTCCAATTAAGGATTCAAATTTGAACGCTCATTACTCAAACGCTGCTTGGAATTGTAAACTGACCAACTTAGGAAGCAGGACTATCCCAAGTGGCGTTGGTTTGCATTTGTTTTTGTCTCCCACGCTCGGGCGAGTGTTGTTGGACCCGATCAAGCCGGCAAAACCACTTATGTTTGTTTGAACTGCAGGACGGTTACATTCAATTTGTAATCCTTCATCAAGGGTGCATCTATTAGGCAAAATTTGTCCTGTTTAGGACTACATTGTGGCTGGATAGTGACTGTGGCTCGCTGTCAAAGAAATGATTGTAGTGTAAATAATTTATAACTCATGAATGGTATCGTAAAATTCGCAAAGTAATCTTGTTCTTATTTGGGTTGCGCATCAAACTGGGTTATGCTTTGCTTTGAGATTTTGAAGTGCCATATAGAACGTGGGAAGTCTATTTTTGAGCAAACTGCAAAGTGAATCGCTGATCAACCTTACCCAGACAAAGATGGAAGTTTGGCCATCACAAGCCCGATGGGTTTCAGCAACCCACTCTAAATCCGTCATCTACTAAACCTAGTGCGTCAATTTGAGGTCTTTTCAGTCGTTCATCAGCCTGGTTGTACTATCATTGGATTAAATGATAGCAGTCGTTGTACCGTTCCACAAGCGAGGCTCGCGCGAACAGATGCAAACCTCGGACACTGGTGCCTCATGTGTACACCTTGGTAGTGTCCTGAGAGACTGTTGAGTGAATTCCTGCGTAGATACTGGTAAATAACTCACTTTTGTGTCTTGCCTAGCCTAGCGCGCATTTACCGAGAGATGGAACCTCATGAACCGCGTGGTGTACGTCGATGAGACTACGGCGAGGCCCGAAGGGGGAAGATGTAACCGTGTGGTATTTAGATTTCGGCAAGGCTTTTGATCCTGCAAACCAGGAGCTGCTGACACAAGATCCGGTCGCAGTGGCTTAATACCTTCCTTTGCCGGATACAGAGGATACTAGATGGAACTACACTTATCTTTATGACTATTTTTATACCGACTCATATCAAGGGTTTTACTTTGTGAAGAATTGTGAACTATTGCATATCGTTGGCCGTTATCAACACGGATCAACCGTAGACGACAAACATGTCAAACAACTTTGTATAAGCAACTCAGCTTCTTATAGCAATCTTAAACTGGTTGTTGAGAAGCCGCAAAAGTACTGCATTGCTTTCAGCACCCAATAGTAACCGACTCTTCTTCGTGCAGCCTAAATACGATGAATTCTAAATGGTAACTCCATTCCGGTGATATCTTCACAAAGACCCCGTTTTGATTTGGCCTACTGGCCGTAAAGTTTCTACTGACGTCATGAAAATTGCATAAGTTCTAGTTATATTCATCCATATAATTGCACAGACAACTTGTTGGACGGTCCAATTGCCGAGGACAACAAGCCTTCGATGGATAGGTAAAACTCCCTAGAGTATTGAAGCGAATGTATTTGAGTGATTTGTCAAGAGATGCATGTGTTCATACGTAAACGGGCTCCAAGATGGAAAGCTTGTGGAGGAAAAATTGCATCCGGTCTCTTTCTGGCGTTACCTCAGGCAAAGCTAGCAGTGAATGGCCGAAACAAATACAAACAAAAATGGAAGATCTTATCTCATTGAAAATGGATCAACCACGCTTACTCACCATCTGGCCTTCAAATACTGCCCCTGAGCCACGTTTATTTGTTCCTATTAAACTAGTCAGTTTATTCAGCAAGACCTGCAATGTTATAGTAGACCTTCACCCCAAAAGAGCTCCGCGGGTTGAGCCAAAAATCAACTGCGCGGTTGAAGTTGGAGAACGTTTGCGCCTCGCGCCCCCACGGTGACAGTTTCATGTGCCGTCGGAGCAGTCATAACAGTGCCTCTTTGTACACTGAGAAGGGTCCTCTCTCTAGGCTCAATATCTGACGACATACTGAGCGCATACGGTATTGGTTTCCGCTAAGGATGGCCGCCTCACTGACAGCGTCCATGAAGTTGCCAAAGTGTACACGAAATAAGGGGGCTCATTATTTTAGGCAATGCACGGCTTGTGCTTCCATCCTCACAACCGTCGAACTTAGCGCAATCCGTGCTTCCGTTTAAATTCACATCTCTGTCGACGTTTTGGCAGACGCCAATAATTGCGAATAGACGACAGGTGGATTTTAAGCTCTGTTTTCCTGCTTTCCGTTTGAACGCCATCGTTCTTTGTGCGCGATGCCTTTTACAGCTGCCGTGAGTCACAAATAAAACCGGCGAAGAAAGCTTGTGGTGGGTGACGAAAGAATTCTTGCTCGTCCGTCAAGACGAGTTTGTGCTTCTGAGGAGACAAACTAGGCAGGGCAGCGGGGTTGATGGCAAGATGTACGAGACCATAGGGACCTGATTGGAAGTCGGTTCTTGTGCAAAATCTGTGAGAGCAAGCAAGAGCACACCCGATTTGCTAAGCACAAAAATGAGACTAAAGGCTTATGCAAAATGCCTGGTGCTAACTAAGAGGTAGGAATGCGCTAAGAAGCAACCTAGGAAATACTACTTTTATCTTCCACCAGGAAATACAATCCGGAGGGTAGATGGCCCACTAACTATGGATGGAAATTCCGCTGTACAAGATGAAAACGGCAAGGAGTGTCCGTAGGGAGGATGAGGGCTCGCAGAGAGAGCATCTATTGTCAATCTCTTTTCTTTTCTGCATTTTTCTGTTCATTTTGGCAATTATCACTCTCTGCCTTTGATTTTTATACACTTTCTTCGTTGTGGTTTAACTTTCTTGTTCGTTATGTAAGCTGGTAAAATGCAGTCGGCTTGGACATATTCTGACATTCGCCAATGCCTTACGGTTGATTGTTTCCTACGCAATGAGCATCATTTTCTTTGCGGAACGCTACTCAAGTATTTTTTCAAAAGAGATTAATTTGAACAAACTGCTCATTTTTCTTCACACCTTTGAACCACTTTCTTCCGTGAAACTTTTAACACCTCGGCAATATTTGATCACACAACAAGACATGCCTCTGGAGTTATTCGAGAAATATGCCGCGATCTATTCTTTCAATCCAGCTACCAGAAAGAAACGATACGTTTCCTCCAAGTAATATAAAGGTAGGTAATTAGGCTCACCCAGGTAATATCCATCCAGCTATTACAAAGGCTGATTTGTAAGCTTTACAATGCCAAACTCCAGGGGGATTATTTTCCACGGGAATGGAAAGATGTGGCGGGATTGGCTGTCGACGTGCATGGCTCATGGTCGAGGTAAGAAGGCTGCAGATTAGTGAGCATGACAGGCATCTGGTGCGGCGCACTTTGCCATGTTCCGATCAACGTAGGTTTGTGAGATAGATCCTGTATCACACAACCGTTGTACTACTGCTTCGTCATTGCACTTTATTCGGTAAATCATCGCCAACTACTGATCAGGTTAAGTGCCTTTGGCAGAAGTCATAGGTTACCGACGTAAGCAGCTGAATATTTAGATGGTTGGACATCTTACCTTCAGGTCGGAAAGGCTAGTTTGGAAAAAAGGGTGGTCATTGGTAGACGGTCTCAGAGCTCGGCACTCAGATCACTGTTTATACTGGTCGTGAATGATTTGTCCATCGTCCTGCACTCTCTCAGAGAATGACATGAAGATTGCCCTAAGCAATGATATCATCGCATTAAAATGAGCAAGGGTGTGAGATCTAGTACTAAGCAATTTGCTTTCAAAGAACGCGGAGGTATGGCGATTGCGCAAGAGGATGGTCTTTTAACAATGGATGCAGTAAACACAGTAAGTGGCTTTGGAGTCCAAGTTAAACCAACGCTGATCAGTGCTCTGCGGTGGCACAGAAAGCCGCAGGCAAGCCTTTCTGACCATCATTGCTGTCGTACAGAAATGCGAACATTCTTGCCATTCTGCCGGGCATTTCGGACCTTGATTAGCGCACATCAGTCAAGCTTAGTCCGCTTTTTTCCAAAGATACAAGGACTATTTGGGAATGGCGCAACAACTAGCCCCGCGCATGACAGGAGTTCAAAGACAAAAGCCTTCTCAGCGGAACACCGAAGGGATAAAGGCGACTGACCGAGAGGTTCAAAACAGTTGAGAGTCTAAGTGCAATTCGGGTTGAGGCTTTTTCATAAGAACCAAGACTTCAGAAGAATGGAAGGTGGATAAACTGATGAGACGTCGCTCTCAGCTGAGAGCTGGAGTGTGCTTCTTTAGCAACAAAGTGGTAAATTGTCGGAACAAGTTGTCTAGGCAAGCTGTTGAGATGCAAGCATTCATGATGCTTAAGGTAGAATCAGGTCACAAGTAGAGCGAGTTGGGTTAGCATATCTGAATTCAGTGGATGCATGCTTTATTTTTTGGAATAATCGTTCTTCCACCGAGGGGATACGCCGAGTTCTCCTTTCTCTACCGCTCCTTTGCAGTGGATGCGGGATTGCTGAAATGCTAAAGATAACGCGATGAACGACACTAAAACAGATAAATACCGATTGCTGTATATATCATCGGAAGAACTTTGGGCGCTGGTGTGGCCCTTTCATCCACTTCTTTCCTGTACTAAGTAAATTGAAAGGAACTGAACACACGGTGAGTTTTAGGAGTGAATACAAGCCGTATCTCTAGCATCTGATAAGGCACCTGATGTTCGCAAGTCAAAAGAAAAGCAAAATAGTATTAGAAACCACGGACACCGGCCGACAACACGCCAATCTGAACGCTGGAGTGGCTGGAGTCCAATTTCGGTCCTGTGCATTTCATTAATACGAGATGAGGCACTCCGTTTTACGCATCTTTTAGAAAATTATACTAAATTGGACCTAGGACTAGTGAGTGAACAGTGCAAATGCGCAACGTTGAAAGATTCCTGGATGCCCGAATAGAGCCGGCCATCTTTGGTCTCTGCTATTGCCTCTCTCGGATATTGCGCTGGCTATCCAGGGTGGATTAAGGTGTCGGGCAAGCCGGAGTAAGGAAGCAAATATTGCATTTTTTGATACCAGCGAATAAACTTTCAGAAAAAAGAAGGATGGAGTTACTTTCAAGTGTTGGGGAGTGAAATGAAGAAATAGTCAGAGCCTCCGAGATGTGGCTTTCTGAACGGGGCAGTATTTCGCTGGATGCAGTAGAACGGCAATTCGTTTACAGGTAGGACGGTAGTAGTAACGTCCCGGGGCCGGGTTTCGTTGTAAATAAGCAAAGGGGCCCGGTACACCTGGAGGCCAAAAGGAATCTATGGACCAAAATAAGTCGATGAGCTCTTAAACCGGCGAATGTTCGCTGCATGTATCTGCAAAGGACCGGGTACCATTAGGCCGAGGATAGGTTAGTGATATAGGTACTGGAGCAATTTCTGCCGGAGTTATTGAGCTACCAGTAATCCAGGATTTTAACCATCCCGGAACTGGAAATGATACAGAACGATTCCCACAAGGTACCGTGGAGGTAAGTTCAGGTAATGTATGCGGGATATGTCTCTGCCCCAGCACGTGAGGGACAACACGATGTTTCGTTTAAACCAGAATCCGCCCATGTTTGACCTGGTTATCATTAAGCAAGGAAATCACGTCCATTGTTTAGTATGTTAAACAGCACTAGACAGCAGTGATCACGCAATGATCTTCTTCACCTTCTGACTTAGGCAGGACACTGTCAATGAAAGTCTGGACAGGGATATCGGGAATTTGGAAGCAGAAAACCTGAGGGCCGGCGCAGACATACTGGATGGTTTTTCCAGTGAGAATGATGCAGAGGTGGAAGTTACCAGAGAAAAAATGAGGAAAACTAGAGGGAAAAAACGCAAGAACGAACCGCACTGTGCGCCCTCGCTGTGAGTCGTCATCCTTGTTGTTTTTGGTAAATTCGTTTACCGTTCTGGCATTATTAGAAGAGTTAGAAAATTTTTCTCATTTGGAAACTTCCCTGAATATTTCGAGCACCACTTCTAACATCAATTTTCGCTGATTACTTTGCCAATATTTAGTTCAAATCTGGATCGTCACTTTTCCAGCTCCAGCCTGGTCCTAATTTGCAAGCAGTTATTCTATATATCATAAACTATATTTCGGCTAATTTGGTTTTAGGAGCAAAACCACCAACTGGCTGGTCTATCTATCCGTTCATCCACAAGTTCCCGCACTTCTTGAAATAGTTCTCCTGTCTGTCTGGAATTTGGCATATTTTGTAGTAACTTTTAGCGCTTCCAGACTTTTCTGACTTGCAAGCATCTTTAACGTGTCTTCACCAGCACAGTTGCGGCGACGCAAGCTCTGTACAAGTGCACTCAGAGATCTTTACAAACTCCGATTCCCACTAACAGAAGCCCAGTCCCGCTAGTCCACATATTCTGTAAATATGGTGCCGAAGTCCTGGAGCAAGAGACCAAGTAACTTCGAAAACCTATTCCAGGAAAACACTGGAAACAACCTTGCCGCACCAGGGCACTTACCTGAGTCCGTAACTAAAGAATCACACAAGTGCATTGAGGATGCAAAGACCGCTGTTGTCTTTAATATTCCCGACCGACCTCCATTGCCACACTGGATGCTTGTAGCATGGTACGCCACCTTTGTTCGTTCATGTGGCTGGTGAAAAATCCCCCAAGGTAACCGCACAGTTCTACCTGAATTTAGCGATGAAATATGAATCAAGATGTTTATGAGCAAGAAGGCAACCATTACCAGATAGACCCGATAAAAAATCATCGGTATCTCCACTGATTAAACCCCCTTCCAGAGAGACATGTTGCTGTCATAGACGTTTTTCACAGCTTTTCAAGGAGGCCAGATTTTGATTGCCTCGTATGCTCCCTCTCAGAAAAGTAATTTCCCATTACGGGGTCTTCAATAGGAGATGAACCTTGGGATTACCGTCATGGGACCAAATACCTTGCCCTTCACTTGCGATAGGCTCTACCAAATTACCTCACCACAATCCAGCTCTCAGTGAGCCAAAGTGGGATCTATTAGCAGGCGTTGTTTGCACAACCCTCCTGGAAACAATCCGCGCAATCAATCTCTTCCTTTGCTATGGCGCTCAACTTCCCGTTCAACCTCTTAGCCCAACGAAACTGGTGCTAGCCCACTGGAAACCAAACCCACCGATATCAGTGACACCCCATTCTCAAGCTGCACTATTTAGCTCTGTTTCCCCCCACGCTATCCGGCAAACTCTAGATGCCTATATTTGGTCCCCTGACCAAAATCCTGCCATGAGACTTCATTCGCAACCCCTCTTGTCAAGATCTCAGCTGCCGCACTTCAAAACACCACTCTTCTTAGCCCTGAAAGTCCCAAAAATAACTTCAATTCCAACAAAAATATGCAGTTTCCTGGTAGCTGGAGTTTTTTCTAGCCCTTTCGAAAGCCCAACACCATCTCTTAGATTACCATTTTTGCTTTTGCAACGTCACAATCGACCACCAAACACGGTACGACCCTAATGATACCACTTCCTACAGTACCAAAATGATCTAAAACGCCTATCGTTAACTCTCAAGCTAATTCTATTACAATGCGCCTCAGGATACAAATAATCTGACATGGGCAGTCGTCTCCGGATGGTAGATTCACTTCCAGTAGGCTTACTCATTCACTGCAGATATGCACTACCCCTGATGCATCTGCTGAAAGTCCAGCTCTAGTGAAACCCCTGGATATCGTATAAACACAAAGAGTGCGGTAAATAATTCTACTCATCCTGAGCAGCAATTCTCATGCTCACAAAATAAGCGGGTTCAAAATGATGGCATAAAAAAGACTACGGATGGGTTCGCTGTCTATTCCAGGCTCAATTTATTCACCCCCGATTTTCGTCCCCGCCTTCCTTCTTCGAGATTATTTTACGGACATCTCGTGTAGTCGCGGATCACTTGACTTAAACGTTTTGTTTTATTACAGAACTCTTCCGGTTTATAGCCCACATTGTTTGATTGTAGAAGCTCCATTAGTTTACTTTGGTTTTTTGATGCAACGCTCAGGCAGCCTTTCGTTGGGCATCAAACGTGTAAAACTTCTTGTATTTGCCTAAACCAAGAGATATTTATGTTTTACTTATTTTCCTTTGTTTATCTTCCATCTTCGTGACAAATTCTCTTTACTGATGTGTACCAACCATACATTCTCTGTCCCCTACATGTCGACCGGATGGAAGGAATTTCCCGACACCCGGTAAAGCTTCGATTTGTCCAACTTCTTTTCATCGACTGCCTCGCAGAATGCCGCAGAGGTGTTCTACTGTTAATCATTTATCCAACTCGGTCATTCATCACAAACCCAAGAACCCTAGCAAGGTTTGTCAGCCCCAGATGAAACGTTTTAAAGCTCAGAAAATCTTCAATAAAACAGGATCATTCCCGCTCTTATCTCAAGGTAAGGTCTCGCAGCAAAATTTGCTCAATGTATCTAAACTAACAATAATATAATAATATAATGTATATTTCTCGATTTGTGAGATGCATGCGCGAGGCAAGATCAATTTTTACATAGATGATGCACAGGAAATACGGACAATGTGAATCAAAGAGACAGGGGGTGAAAGCGACCTCTAGTGATTTGGAAGGCTTGTTTGTTCTTGTATATCTCTCGACAGGAAGGCACAATGAAGACATGGAAAACGGAAATCAAACATACAATGCAATGTGGTTTCGCTCACAGGATCATAACAAGCAATGTGGTTTTCCGAGCAGGGGGCTTTAATTCAAAGCTAGGTAATGGTTTGCAAAGATTTTTCTGTGGTTGCATTCCAGGCCTACACTGCGAGTTATATTGTTTGAATGCAACAAAGGTGCGTATCGCGGGCGCAAAATATGGCTGGAGGGCAGTGGCTGTCGCCGCCTGTTGGCCGGGGTAGTCGATAGTCAAGAGAGTCATAGGGTGGAGATGAGTATCAGTATGGATGCGATAACGGAATGGAGATGAGCGAAAACTAGA
>LUCM01007351.1:0-35140 GCA_008360955.1 Fasciolopsis buskii
CAAAACATCATCTCCCGATTTGTATACCAGTGTTTTTCCAATACTTCTTCACTGTTCACCCATCACTTTTGCAGGCTTACTTAAAAAGGAATTTAAAATTCTTCGCCGGGGACTATCAATTATTAGACGGGTGTCCTTCGTACCACTAAATGATTTGTCCTTTAATCGATGTGACCAACACTTTTCAGTAAGTGAGAAATTTGCTCACAAAATTCTTTCTGATCCCACGCATCCTCTGCACAACAATATCTCAAAGTGTCGCTCTCATATCTCGACACGATCTGCGTTTCGTCCCATACCCTCCAGAATCAATATCTACAGGAACTCCATTGTCCCATATTTGCACACATTCTGACAAACCCTGACCGCGTTTTAGCTGAATTCCTGAACAACCTATCATAATGTACCCTGATTATTCATCGATGAGATTTTTTGCCATATTTTTAAATGGTGATGACTGAAGATGCTTATTATTTTTATTTTTTCCCTCACATTTTTTGATTGAAATGCAACATTATACTTAGTACGCAAAAGTCATACAATATAATGCAAAGTATTGAACAATGCTCCGTATTCTCGTTTACTTTCTTTCTCTTTCTGAATTCGCTTGCACTCCACAGACACCAAAAGACACTTTCGATTCGTCCCGCTACTGAAGAACTTTGGTGCAAAATTCGTTTTCATTTGGACTGAAGGCTTTCTCTGCATTAACTACGTTTTTCGCTACTGTGAACAAGGTCACTATCTTTGTTTATCTTCAGAAGCTTGGATTCATTAGCGTATCCCATTTCATTACATTTATCCGACAACTACACTAAGGTTAAACAAGGATTTCAGCCAGTGGTGCTGCAAGTCAGATTCGGGAAATAGCGCTACGCGTGGTGCCGACCTAATACTTCTGTTTGGTGATGCTGCTGATTCGTAACTTGGCGCAGGAAAAAGCCAGTACATGCTTACGTGGATTAAGGCACCTTTGTTATACCACCGTCCGATAAGGGTGAAAGACAATCACATAGACAGGCACAATCACAAAGCATCGGAATAGCAATATTAGAACTAAGGAGTTGTTATCGAGTGGCTATGTCACTGCGTAAGGGCAGAGTTGGACACAAAGTTGGTTTATTTGTTCCCCTCTCACTTTTATTCGCCGAATGAATGATTCTTCGGAACGCCAAATTAGCGTAGGATTTCCCCGATACTTCCCGTATTACAAACATGTAGCTCACTCTTTAGGTCTGTTGAGACTTTCCGATGCGTGTTAGGAAGAGACAAGAGGTAAGATATCAGACGTTAATTTTAAACGAATGTCTTTTAATCGAGCACTCCAAATGTGTGATAATTAGTGTTTGCAGAACCTTTGAGACACCCGTATTGTTCGACACGTAATCGGCTGTTTCTGACTTTCACTCTGTTTTGGTCACATTGAAACCACAATGTTAATTGTTTCTAATATGGATAGAAAGATGTGCAGTGCTTTAAAATCTACAATGGCAAATTAACCGTTCTTACCGCCCAATGAATCATTCTTGACGATCTAATTGTCTCCTTTTGAATGAAAATCACTATACTACCTAGCTAAAGTTGACACGCAATTAGGACTTAGGAAAATAATAATCTTTGTTCAAATAAAAAAACGCATCGTGACAGAGACTAAGTTGGTGAACGGCGTGACAGCTTTTTAACGGTATTGCAGCAGTTCTGTGGCTCGTGTTGCACAATCCCGAACTCCCCGGCTGGGAGTTAAAAGTCACGGTAAAATATTCGCAGTTCTGCTAACAGGCACATTGTATTTGAGCCTATTAGTGAATATGTATCTGTACAAAATTAAAGTAGAAAGAAATTTACATTTCTGGCAAAGATTTACACCCATCATTTCACCGATTGTTCTAATTTGGACCCTAAGTAATCCCAGTCCGTGCCTAAGGGAAAAGCAGTTTGACTGGCGTACGAGTTCATCCTATTGCGCACCTACTTCAAAAGCGTTGCACAAGTTTATGTGGGATTTGGGGTCGATTGTAACTGAGATCACTCATTTGTGCTCGTTAAGTCAATGCGGACGACAGTTAAACGGAGAACAGTCAAGGTGTAGAACAAAACATCTGTTTCCATGATTCTATATCATCCTAATCTAAATATCCCAATATATTTCTGCTGTTATTCCTCTAATTAGACTGAAACTAAAAAATAAACATAAGCAGGTTTGAGAAAACAACTGTTTTGTAATCCACTCGGGATTTTCATTTGATCCATATCTAACCACTGTCCCAGATGTGAAGAGAGTTCTAAAATCAGAACTCATTTGGGATAATAAATTGTTTAATGTGGTATGATATAAGAAAGCTCTTGAGCAACTCCAATTGGATGGGCTCCAAATACTGACGGGCTGATGAAGCTTGGACTGAAAAATATAAAGTTTGCTTTGTTTGCTTATTAAATTGCACAGCAATTCTCAGCGTCAGCAATTTTATTCATCATAATTTGAAGTATATGTTTAGTATAAACTTCGCTGAATTAACACTTTGGTTTGGATAACAATAATATTAAACTGTAAATAATGGCAATCGTTTATGCCTCTTCAGAATTTCTTACTCGATCTAGTTATTTCACACTGTTAAAAACACACCAAGTGAACGTTTTCCTTGTGCAAGCAAATTGTAGAGGAAGCATTAACAGGCTGTTTGAGCAAACCTTCAAATTCGTTCTTTCAATTTGGTGACCTATTTTAAATGATCAAAGTAGTACTGACGAACAAATTTTTAAGCGGAAAAGATTTTCGCGTGACTCTATCACAGCTGCCTTGACTTTGGAGATTGCGTTTCGTTCGACAAAGCCGGAGCTGTTGGAAATCACTTAAAATGTGCCAATAAATAATCCATATCCAGGTTAGTTTCGATTACACGAGACAAAGTTGCCCCCACTATAGCTTCAACAACTAACAATCTACGGGTCGCAAAATTTCGATTGGAAATATATTAAAAGATCCTCAGGGGAAGAAAAACCACGAACAGAACTAAACCCTATTGCTTTATTTGGCACTACCGATAAAACCATAGAAGCATGCTTCTGTTCACAGTCGATAGTGTTTTGTTCATCAAAAGCAAAAGTGGAAGATTTTGAGATTTCGGATTGCAAAAGTGGAGCTACAAAGGTCGAATATCTTCAAGCCAAAATAACTAGGTAATCACCTTTTTTCTCCCACAGTCTTGTCTTGGCAAAACAGAAAGCATCTTTCATATGATTTTGTGTCTGATAGGACCTGAATTTTCGCGTGAGATTTTTGATAGCACAGTCTATGTATGACCAATAGGTCTCTTCTGCTCCCGTCTCATGAAGAAACCCCTTAATACTAGTATAATTTTACAATTTCAGCCATTTGCATGTTTTCTTATTGCTTAGTTCGGAAGAACGCTTGTGAAGTTCACTTATAACGGGTAAATTAAAGCGTAACAAATCTTGCATTTTGGCAAACAGGCTGGAATTTGGCGACTGTGTGTATTATTTCTACAAATGATGGAAACTGAGGAAAGCAACGTATTTTCATCTCATAATTCTAAATTAAACTTCACTCATGCCTCTGATTCCCACTGCTAGGGGATAGGTTCGGAAACGAACATCCAACAGACCAACACATTGCCATCCGGTGATGTTAATTAACTAAACATGTTGCATGGTTGGTAAGCTGCCCTAATTCGCATTTATTCTGCCGCATACACTCGGAATACAAACCGCTGAATTCACGTAAATGCACCAGGCAGAAGACTGCAAAGAAACTTTGCAACCGCCTATGGACACATTCTAATTCGAATTATTATTTCTGTTCCTTGGATCACTTGGACACCATTTTTGAAGAAGGCTATAGAAAGAGAGTCTCGTACAATATTAATTGCAGCGAGTTAACAGAAACTGCAAATCGCCCGTTGTTCATTCTCAGAATGGGTCATTTGTTCATCCGCAAAAGAACAAGATTAAAAAGAAAATTCTTTGGCCACATTACCATACAATGTTCTGTGCGTCGAATAGACGTGAGTCCAATTTCCTGGTCAGTCCTCTCTGTTACTCGTTTTAGTCTAACAATCTTTGCTTCTGAGAGAGTATGTTGTTTCTTCAACGGCAGAAATAATCATCTATCGGGTATTTTCGCAAGTCAGCCGTTCCCTCCTCAATCTGGATGGGTGTGTGGTAAATGCTACTTTGTAAGCTTTATTCAGGGAAATGGTTTCATCATGTTTCTATTGCTAATTGCAGCTAAGTGCATACATTTTACGAAGGAAGGACGAATGAGGCGTTTTTTCGCCAGTCTGAATTTATTGAAACAAACAAAAGTTTGTTTTCGCGCCCAAATGTGCAATTGCATGTGATGTTAACAAAATGTTCTTATTTCTGACTACAACAAACTGTCCAATGACAAAACTGGAAGCATCAAAGTCGACTTCCTCGACTCACCACTGTTTTAAAAAACGACCATTAGGGACGATAAAGATCTATGAAATACGGCTGAGTGCAAAGCCACAGAACACAAACAGATGCAGTGGGGAGAACGTAACCAGTTCATTCTGATTCATGATTCATCCGAATTCCCATTGTCTCCAACTTCTGCAATGCAACAATAACAGTCACTCCTATCTTGGAAGCTGGGACAGGGTACA
The DNA here is from genome assembly GCA_008360955.1 of Fasciolopsis buskii. Classification (NCBI taxonomy): domain Eukaryota; kingdom Metazoa; phylum Platyhelminthes; class Trematoda; order Plagiorchiida; family Fasciolidae; genus Fasciolopsis; species Fasciolopsis buskii. The sequence continues at coordinate 4,647 of LUCM01007351.1, forward strand.
TCACTAGAATATGAACTCGTTCCGCCGGTCACAACGCGTGCAGTAATTAAACATAACAAGTGTAATAACTATTTCATAACTATTTTATATATCCAAATGATCGTGTTTAACTGGACGACATTCACCTTTGTAGTGTGACGATAAAGCTCTAATGTTTGCACATTCGTCCAGCAATGTTTGCACTGAACACAATAAATTGTACCAATTTTCATCCCAGGAGATACAATACACCTTGGACCAGATGTTCTGTAATCAGTCGAGTCAATATTAAGCGTATTGGAATAAACAAACGGCCAAAGTAGACAGAATGAGTTCTGACCGGCGCACGAATTAATAATTCGGAGATTTATGCTAAACGATGCAAATTTTTAAGCACAGTCCCAATTCAAAAATAGTAGGAGTGTCAACCCAACTAATCGTGCATTTGTGGAATAATTTCTCGTCCAGTATCAACAATATCCTGGACATCAAACAAAGAAGTTGGTGGTTGTTTGCAATCTGAACAAACTGCAAGCGTTTTTTTATTGTGAATGACAATATTAATAACGTAATGCGCCAACGTTTCGACTACCATGGGTAGTCTTTCTCAAGGCAAGTTTTGCAATCATATGCGTATAAGACGGTAAGTAATTGGAGCCGTAGTCCAGTCCATTCTAGTCGATGAAACGAAGTTCCATAAAGAACTAGTGAGCACATATGGGCAGTTGATTAAGTAACAGTCACCAGGTAGACGCTGTGAATGTCATTTTCAAAGGATAAGGCGTTAGCAAAGCAATATCTGTTTCACAGTTCCCGGAAACTGCTTGCTTTAAGGTAGTCTATCTAGTCTGGTAGAATTAAGTGTTGGATTCGCTATATGGAATATTTTCTTTCAGACGTGAGTGGAATCAACGGAATGTGCACAACATGGATTTGGGTGTAGCGTCGACATAGACTGGCTAAGGAAGCATTTTTATCGGCTTTTAATATCACATTCGCTTTGGAAGACCCTGCAGTTGTATACTTGATCGTACTGTGAAGACTTTCTCAACGTCGGCCGGATTCAAGCCCACAAATAAGGGTCGTCCACATCTTAGCACTGCGTATGCTAGGCAAAATCAGCTGCGAAGCCGCATAGAAGTATTTACGGTATATTCCACTTGGAAATACCTGATTGTTCCCATTTGAATATCGTCTTGGCAGTTAAGTTATAAAATTTACCGTGGTAGATAATGTGCATCCAAGAGATTTTTGAGACCAGCCAATGATCTATAAGTAAAACTTTCCGAAAACCTTGCGAAACAGCATTTTACCTTTGCAAATTCTAGCATAAATCATACTAGAGCATAGCTTCAGGACGACAATTTGAAACAGATCGACGTCAGGGAGTTCCTGTGTGCTCATGGGCTCTTTGTCTGTAACAAATGCTTGTCGTAGTGAAGAGCCTGAAACAAAGGCTCGACTTGTCTCATTCCTCATACATTAAACTTTTGAAAGTGAGCGCATGTCTTGCACAAGTCCAATGATTTCCAAAACACTCAGTCGACACTTATACTGAAGTCCACAGATAAGGACGAAGTCACAAGCTAGTGCCAACTTTTGTCAATATACAAGACTTGACCACATCCAGTGCAGGCCAAAGAATGCAAGCCCTGGGAGAAACACGCATATTGTGAAGAAAATGGCAAAAACTGAAAATCAGTTAATCCAATCATATCGTTCAAACAGCTTAACTGTCACCACTTTATGATTTCGTTTATAATGAATTGTAGTTGATCAAGAAGACGGAGCCTAACTGAAAGGTAAATGGGAAAAAATCTCGTCAGTAAGTGCCAGGCAAACTTACCAATAGAGTTTGGATATCGTTACTACACAAATCGGTTGATAATCAAAGAATATCGAGTAACTGGTCGGTGGTTTGTGTGTTAGACTAAAGAATGCTCCCTGGTCGACCGAGAATTTGGTTACAAATAGTCTTTTCGTCCGTCGTCTCTTTAAAAGATCGATTTTGTGAGCCTTGGTTTCATTTGGTAGTCACTAAAGTAAAGGGAGACATGAAATGCTCCAGAGAACGTGTATTCAATAGATACTTTCAGGAACAGTTCACACAGCAAGACAAGCACATATTCAGAATATTGACCAATGATAGAATTGGCGAATCCAGTCGTAGGAGATTTGTCGTAGGCACAGTTGTTTGGTATTCGGAAGTGTCTTAACGACAGGAGAATTTGTACGATGCATAGACCACCCACGAAACTAAACTAGTAGGACTGATAACCTTTAGTAGCCTTCGGGCTTAGTGAAATGTTCGGTTCGTCCAAGTGATCAGATTTGCTGCATACTGTGCAGTTATTGACGAACTGACCCCCATATGATTGCCTCATGCAGCACATTTGTAAACCTGGGAAAGAATCTGTTTACCGCATCTATATCTATGATGCAAAACCTAAATATCCACGACGGGTAAATACAGTTCTTTCGTCAAGGCAAACATTCACTTCATTTAATCATTCGACAGTAAAAATGACAAAAGCAACTACGACTACTGCCGCTATTACTACTACAACCATTATTATTATTATAAAGCAGTCTCACTGAAACGTGTTCCTATAAATTAGTTAGGGAATTATGGAAAATAGAGGTCTTCTGAAATAATAGCGGACACGGATCATGACAATTTTCCTTAATTTCGAATCAATCGGAGTGACCAAATTAAGCTACTGATCCAGAAATTTGATTTTCACACTACAGACTGGGTTTCCTTCGATGATCAGTTAGTGCTTCTCATCCTCCCAGAGGACAGAGATAGATAACCAGGTTTAAATTAAACGCTAACAGATATTTAGTTTGCATGTTTGCGTGTACGCAACACGAATCAACAACCATATGAAAGTAACGAACTCCGAAATTATTTTCTTTTTAGAGAACAAATGTAGCTGTCAACTAAGAAGACAGACACCATTCTGGTACTGCATAGCACTCTATTCAAATATTTTTTGAAAAGGGCAGCAACTGTTCGCAACTATCACATGACGATACATTAATTTCTCGTGTATGGGCTACGCACTTACAGAAACGCGAAATTGTTTGATGAAGTAAAAGGTTCTCAGTACGAATTCATAGAGCGACGAAACATGTAACCATCGTCTCACAAAGTGGTCAGGAGTGTTGATCACTATCCATTAGTCTGAGATCATCGAAATCATGTTTCTTTTGAAATTCTCTAATGAGCTCGGATGCCACCATCAGACAAAGAGAAACTCTAATTTGCCGTCATCCATAATTCATCCTTCCTGATTTTACAGACCGAAAATTCTGCTTGGTGTTTGTTGCTCACATGCCGATTAAAATTAAGCTGGCTAACCCGTCAGCGTGTAGGATCGCTCGAATCAGCACTCGCTCAGCAAAGCCCGCAACGTCCACAGAGTGTATGTACTCCGCGTTGCTTGATGCTACTCGTCGGTTTGAGCATTTTTTTGGGTGCGCGAAAGTTAAACCAGCCTTTTCAACTTCAAATGAACCGCTCAAATATTGCATTGAGCTCAGCAATGTCGAAGCAACCTGAATAACGATGCAAAAATTGATTATCTACTTTTATTTTCTTTCCGTCAACAGTGTAGGCCTGCTTTAGACCCACACTAGGTCGTAAGAACTCACGAAAAGATCACCCGCAGTTGCAACCGGTTCCTCTGAAGTTGAAACGGCATGGGCAAATCAAAAATTGGTTGACATAATTTGCACACTGTCCGATGCAAAGCGTGTTAGATTAACAGCGTACCTGACAAATTCCAACAGTATTAAATCGTTGAGAACAAAAATGCCCTTAAAATGACATTTGTCTGGCAAAGGTATCTGTTTGAGTGCACTGCGTCTAACTCCACCAAATTTTTTCTTGGGCAACTTGGCCCTAAGACATTACACATCAGGCTGATCTATAAGATTAAATTATTTGTGAATTTTCGTTTCGTCTATGGCATAAATAGATGGATGATCTCAAAACTAACGAAGCATTTCCGCACGACCAATGTCATCTATGACGTAGAGCACAAACGCTTAATATTTGAGGTAATTGAATCAGCGTTGGAAGGGCTCACTGCAGATACTCACATAACAGGAAATGCAGCACACTGCAATAAATTCCAAGAATATTACTATCCCTGACTGCGGTCTTATTTCCATAATTAAGAGTGAAAACGCTAGTCTCATTACCGTAGTGTGGTCCTGATTACTGGTGGCCAACCAGCCAACGTGATGGCTTTTGAAAGTGGGTTTTCTTGGTTCGAATTGTTTTGTAGTTGGTCACTTTTCATTAAGAAGTCCGCCACTAACCACGGCTTCCTTCCAAACCCACTCTACATCCAGTCAAACCAGTTATTCTACTACCCGAGAACGCTCTTTCTCTAAGGTTCTACCGGGTCACTCTCCATCTGCTATCTTACACCCGTATGTGAACTATGGAAATCGAATCAAGCTTGGGTTATGAATGCATTAGTCTTAACCATGTTAGTAAGCACGAAATTTACTTGTCTTCAAAACGGAGCGCTCATAGGAACTATTGCTTATTAAGCCAAACGTTATCGTGTGGCTTCAACGGTATTCCACACTTTGAAGCTGTGCTCTCTCGTGAGCTATGTTCTCACATTTTCTGGTGGATTTCAGAACTCCTTTATTTTATTAATTGCTTATACATTAAAAAACGCACCGTCCGAGAATATCACCTTCTCCTGCGACCGTGTACAACTAACTATTTTCCCACTTCCGCCTAATGGGTCATCGATTTTATGTCTTCATTTGTGTATTTTGTTGTTTCCCTTCACAATTTGGTTCCAGAATTTTTCACAACTAGTTCAAACATTCGCAGTTTTTTCTGGTACGACAGATGTGCACAACTATTCAGGCCTATCACGTTGTACAGCTTAGAAAGCCAGAGCAAAACGCATTAGAAATAAAACTGCCATTCATATTCTATCGAGACATTTGTTCGCCATTATTCTGTCAAAGAAAAATTCCTCTTTATCTCTTGACTTAAAAATAGCTGCGGCGACGGTTATCTCCCTGGATGACATTTGCATGAGTAGATGAAACGGGAATAAACTACCACCGGTCATTTTGATGAATGGTGTGCACCCCAAATGGAGCTTTACACTGCAAAAGTTATGCATGTATTCTCAAAGTGGTAACCCACAAATGGGTGCCGGAAAGAATCTGTGCTGGCACTGGTACGAATCGGAAACCACATCTGTCGTAGAAATGTAAAAGCATTTGGATATTATGTTATCTAAATCTACCTCTTCGAACTGGAAGAAAACATAGATTGCAAGATGACAGAATTTTACTCTCTTCACAACGAACACATCCGCATGGCAAATTTCCCGAAGCCTTTCTGCAGTCTGTAGTGAGGAAATAACAACAAAGCGTACATGGTTACTTGATGACATTTGATACTTCCTACTTTTACATCAGAATGGACTTGTTTAATAAAGCACAGCGTAGGTGCAGCGTTTATTTCGAGGAAACAGACGTAATCTGCGTTGCCCCATTACGAAGACCAAAGCAAGGCTGCAGACTAAGCGCGATGGTCACTGGTCGGATTGCTAGATGCATCGATCTACTGAGCAGAAGGAATGCGCGACTGACTACAGAAAACCAAATCCGAGCATTTCGCAACTTTTTAATTAAAAAAACAAAATCAACATGGTGCCCTCTTTAGTAACAACACCGATTCTCACAGACGATTTCAAAAATAGGATTTACGGGTATACAAAATGGCAAATGCACCAACGTCTTTTTTTCATGCTCCTGCTGTTACCTTCTACATTGCAACACCAAATTCATAACGGTGAATGAAGATGATCGATTGAATCAAATCCGAATGCCCTCGAAATGTGCTGTCCGTCGCAATCAAATGTTTTCTTTCTCAATAGACAGCAAACGTCACGCTACCCTGAGTGAAATGTTATTCGTTTGATGTGCATTTGATAAACAGTTTTATGAGAAAATAAACAAGGACAGATGGGACTGTGAAATTTGTGATACGTGGTAATTAGTCATTTCCTTTGGGCACTGATGAGTTCAACACATTTGAAAAGTCCCCAAAAATGTGTCGTACCAAAATGGACAAAATATTGTGCATTAAAGCCGGAGTAGATTCATCCTATTCTGTTTGCCTGAAATATCTGTTAGTTGAATCCTCGTTGACCTGAACAATTTCGCACACATGTAAGTTGGTTAAACCTGTTTCAGTTGCCTACCTGACCTGGTTTTGTTTCTCAAAGTGAGTTTATTTCTTTATTCTTCCACTAGGCTGATGACCCTTTTCCACCGCACATTCACTCGAGGGAATTAGTCGTCTTATCTGCTCGCTTATCCAAGCCTTTCTTTCTATTTGCAAACTGAAGTGAAATTTTTGTTATAAAATGTTGCCTAAAATCTGGAGAAGTAACGGTCCAAGTACAATCACGTTGTTCGTGCACGAGGCATCTCACAAGCCCGTGCTTTGTCTGTTCAGAAGATTTATTTTTGTTCCCTATATCAGGAGAGGTAAGATAACTTGGGTCGGATCTGATTGGAGAAATATGTGGTGCAATTTCTTCGTCAAAGTAAGCTGAGAATCCAAAGACTACAGACAATTCAGATGTCACGTTTGATGTTCAAGGTACTCGGTCACTACGCGTCTAGTCAAATTATTAGCTAACTTAGTTGGGAACAGACGCACCGAGAAACTAGCGACAAAAGTGGTAGGGCAAGTCTGCCCACAGTCAACACAGACCTCGGTCATGTAACTGATTTATTTTCCTTTCACCGATCATGTTTCTGATGGACTTTGGTTAGCAGTGCCCACCTTTGGATAACTGCATTATGCCATTGTAGTGACCCATTCGAATGACATTTCCGAACTAGGCGCTCATCGTTTGTGTGTGTTGAACTTAGTATTCTTAGTTCTGTTAACATTGTCGCAGTAAACGTCTTTCTGTCGTTGTTGTCTTTCACTAAACCGTAATGTAGCCGATTGCTCGTTGACGCATCTCTTTTCTCCCTTTGCCTAAATGAACAGCTGAATGTTCACATCTTATTTTGTCATTTGCAGTCTAAGGTTCTTTAAAAAATAGAGTCAGTATCCACGTTGACCTACAGAATTCAAATAGTCTTGTCCACTGGTAATTGTGATCACAAAGGACTTCAGAAACTTTCGGATTTGTCTACTGAAATTGTCTATTTATTGAGTCCATTGGGAAACTGCTTGACTATTCCACATACGCTGTTTGATCGTCGTATGAGTTTGGAAGCGATCATCTGTGTCTATCTGTTTTAAGAAAGTATTTTGCTTTTCAAACCACTAAAGATGTCACATACTTGCCCAATGAGGCCAAATTATCAATACGGCATTTGAGCCCCCTGTCCCTCTGCCGCCCGATGACTATGCTTACAATCGACACTGAGACGTGGCTGGTGCCTGTGTACAGATTCGAATTTCGTGAATGTCAATAATTTTATCCGTTGAATCTCCTCACTAATTCCAGGTTTCTTTCAAAGCTTACATACAGCTGCTTTTCTCCTCGGTATATTGTTTCTTCACCATTGGATTAACTCTCTTCAAAGGGATTCTAAACGTCAAAATGTAGTGGCGATTCGAACAGAGACAAAAGATATCAGATCCGGTTGACATAAAGTTCGAAATGGTGCAGATCCGTTTGCTGCCTTTAGTGAAAGCGCAACCCAAATACACTATTCGACGTCTTGTAGCTAAGATACACATGGTGCATAGTTTAATAATCAAAGTTAGGTAGATATCAGTAAAATCATGCACGAATTTCACGGAATCTCACTGCGAACAGATTAAATTAACATGGCATTACATTTTAATTCTCGGCGCTTGAAATCGCTCAGAAGTACGGCTAAATCTACCAGTCATTCTAGAAACTCCGCAAGAACCATTATTTATCAACTTTCTTGGTGTTCACAGTGCCAAAACATTTAGAGAAAATGTTAGGAGAATAGACAGACAACCTGAAACGCCATCCCCAGAAACGAGTACCTTGTTGGAACCACCATGCCTAGCCACGATCAACACCAACATCAGAAAGAGCAAATTTTCCAAATCAAACTTCACAGCTAAAAAATCTTCCACTTTTTAAGGCTGCGAGAGACGGAAATATATTCTATCTCGGTGAGGCATAAATAGGGATTGACTAAGTTAACGCGATTTATTTACTCCGTTTTCCTACGTAACCTCGAAGTCAGTAGTGCAATATGAAAATCACCAGAACTGAGAGAATTAACCAGTTTAGACAATTGAGCAGCTTATTTCAAATTCCTCTTAGGCAACACCTATCGCCCGCTTTTCATTTAATTACGTCCACGTGTTTACGTGTATGTGGGCGAGCGCAGACAGGACAACCGCAATCAAACAATTGCGCAATCATTTGCACTCACGGAACACTTACTGTTCACGCCTGAACAAAGTCAGATCAGACAGATGCAGCTGAACGACACATTGTTCCTGTCCGTCAAACCACTATAAGAGTGAGGGTATCCACACCAAACGGTCTAATACCGCGGTAGACAGGTAAGCCGACCGACGTTTGTATCCATCCCCACTCTCATTTCCTCGTGCAGACAAAATGAACCGAGGCAAAACCACAATGAGCAAAAGCGGTCGGAACACGATGCCCTACCTACAAGAAAATATGCGGTGATGACGGAACAAAATTTGTTTGTCCGTCAGAAGGCAAGTCACGATCAGTTCTGGCTTACATATCATAAATTAACATTTCTCAAAGACAACGCATCAAGTCTGTTTGATTCATTGGTCCAGTTAATAGAAGTCCGATCGCTAAATACAATCAGTCTTTGGCAGTCTCCGTGTAAATGAGAAATTAAATAGTTGTAAAGGACATGCTCAAATATCCTCCTTTTGGTTTCAGTGACCCATCAGCAATTTCAGGTTTCCGGTTATCAGTTTTTTCCAGGAAAAATGATGGTTTTGGAGAATCACCTAAACTGTTTTTGGTAATTCATTGAACAGACTTGGTCATTGATTCGCCAGACCAGCGTTGAGGTATGAGAACGATACGGGGCATAATTAAGCTGCCGCTGCCGACAAAGCTTCTTTGTTTGTGAAAAGCGAGGAGGTTTTTCAAACAGCCTGACTTTAGAATTCCTCTCAGGTTCACTGGCTGTAATTTCGTGGGGATGGAAGTGTCCGAATTTCACATGCAATATATTGTAGCTATCATCTTATCTAATGGAGAACAGCAATATTTATGAAATTAATGAACTGTCAATATCTTTCAAACACTGACCTAAAAATATCTTGCCTATTTGCACCGAATCGATCGAATTGAGGAGCAGCCAGTTATTCAGAAATACACACAGAATTGAATGGCACGGGATGCAGTACCTCTTGAAAGGTTTAGAGGACACTTTAAATGACAACTTCGTAGAGGATCACCCGGGGTTTTCGTTGAAGTCTTGTTTGTTCTACACACGTTACCCGCTGATCAGTTAGAGTCGCAAATGATAAACAACCGAAGATCGGCAGTCTCAAACTAAGACATTTCATCACTTCCCACAAAAAAGAGGAAACAAAAACAGAAAAACAATGGAGCCAGGGCAATAAGAATCCCGAATCCGATAGCAATTTTAAGGAGGGATTACGATAACAGTATTTCCAACAGCTATTCCACGTTGCCCAAAAATAAGAATTCTTTAATCAAGTTTCTCAGTGAGATTCACTTTCAGCTGACTCTAGCAAATACTCCACTCTAACGCATGGTTCGAGTTTCCCACTCCGTCAACCAAATAATTACAACTGATGACAGCAAAGGAGGAACCACCAGTGATTCAATTAGGTTACATGGCACCAGACAAAAGAAAGGAGTGCAGATACCGAATAAAGTAAAGCTTTCCGAAGAACCGTAATCTATTTTTGGCAGCAGAATCAAAAATATCAATGGGAAAGCAGCTATCGATTGCATGAGTTTGAATTAGAGCAGGCTATCCAATGATAAATAAGGTGGCACATACTCAAATGATGTCACAGATTTTCTAAACCTGAGGGAACCAAAACTCACTAACTTTGCTAATGAATCGAGAATTTTACAGGTGAGGTTTGTGGTTTACCGAACCCTGGCCTGAACCGTAGTATGGTATTGGCTGTCAACCGCTATCCGAGGACGGGTGGAGAGGGAACACTAGAAAATCAGCAACTGTGGCATGATGCAAGTCAGTCCTGCTAATGCTTGCCACATCAGGGCTTAACTGTGTGATCGGCGAAGAGCGCAGCGCAAATGGTCACATTTAGTGAGACTTTAGTCATGTGACTGTTAGCATGTCACGACCAAAGTGATTAGATATCAAACTGACTGAGCTAATGAGGGACTGGTTTCATCACTGGATAGAAAAATCTCAGGTATGCACCCAAACACCTAGTGATCATGTAAAATTTACAGTACCAAATGGTTTTTAGTACTTGGCTATTTTCGTGGTTCTTGCCAAAGGTGAACTAAGCGGACCACTACCGATTGATGGCAGATCAAATAGGTGAAAACAGAAGCGAGAGCAAAATACTCACTTTCAATTTTATGACTACAATTGACATAATTTTTGTCTACCTAATTTGTTACTTTTCGCAGAGGAAGTAAATTCTTTTTAGACTTATTTGAAAATGTGTTTTGGCTAAGCAAAGGGTTACAGTAAAAATGCGAACGTTATTCAAGTTCAACAGACTTTTCTCGTCCCAGAAAGCCTATGAACATAAAGACAAATCACATACATTGGACACAGAATAATGCGCCATTGTTTTCTCGTTTTGTCGGATAATAAGTTATCACTCATCCATTAGTATAAAACCTGGATTCATCTCAAATCTGCCGAAGAGTATCAGTTATATTAAAGTTTCAAAACTGTGAACACATTTTCCCCCTCGGTTTGTAGCACATGCGCAACCGGCCACAGACCTTCCCAAGCAAGCACTTGGGATCAGTTGTCAGCCTCTTCGGCTTTATAACGTTGTCATCAAACAAAGGGTCTGTGGTGACAAACAAAGGATACTAATTCTCGGTGATATTGAGGCAAATCCGGATCAATAATCTTTTTACAATTATTGATTCATATGTGAAATAGCAACAACCAGATGTTCCCTCCGATTCCTCCCTCCATGTTTTAGATCATTCATTTTTCCCTCGTCAGGACTTACATGTATTTCGTGTGCTGTTTCTCCCCAAAAGGAATTTGGTAATCAGTAGCCCGCACAAAAAATATCCTGCCTCCACCAGAAAACAACCGTAATGCTGTGATCTCACATTTATTTGGCTCACTGCAAAAACGTAATAAGGTTAGCAAATGTCATATGCAGAACGAATTTCATTGATGGGACTTTGACAAAGAACAGTACGCACGCAAATCATGAAGCCATTTCATTGGTGCAGGACGTCTCCAAAACTTTTCCGGGTACTATGTACTAGAGAGCAGTGGATCCAGTTGCAATTTTCAAATCCAAAATTAGACGAAACTGGCGGTAACAAGGCAGATGCCCAGAGCCCGTTTGGTGTTTTCCATCAAGCGCAAAGTTTGCAAGTGAACGTTTAATTTCGTGCAATCGCAGTTTCAACGATCAAAATTCACAAATAAGATTCTCGTTCAGATAACGCCAGATACGACAGCTCAGCACGTTTATCCATCTGTCCCACTACCGAGTCAGTAAGACGCATCTGGATCGGTTCTACAAAAGCAAAACTTACGCAGTTCCTGTTTTCCCCGGCATAGTTCTTCAGGTGCCAATTAAAAAAGGAACAGTTTAGTGTGCACAATCAGTCAGCAAGAGAAATGGGGGAAAGTGAAATGAATTTAGGACAAAATAAAAATTTAACAAAAAACTTTCTGTGGTAGAGAGATTTGGGGTTGTTGTGTGGTAATCTTTCCAGGGACCATTGATGTCTTGGAGTTTCGTGCAGTAAGCTTGAATACAAATCCAGCTTCCCGGTCAATGAGTTGGTGTGTCAGTGCACGGCGCTTTTGTTCAAGAATCATTGTTTGTTGCTCACGGACTGCCATCTGTTGTGGCATTGACTATCAGGCTAATAATTATTTTGATTCTGGTGGCTGACATCTCTGTCAAACTTTCAGCAACAAGAAAGAACTTGCTGCTCAAAAAAATCGTTCCCCGGTGTCCACACTAATGCTGGTACCATTTTATTCGATTTATGTAGTTCGTTTTGATTGGTTCTGTGAAAGATTTTCCTGGCATCTAAAAAAAAATAGCTCAGAAAATAAATGCAGAGAATGTTTTCTCGCAAATAGCTTGCATCCCCTTCGCACAGAACCAAATGCAACCGTCCATTTCTGACAGGGGTTCTGTGGTTGGTGTTGCACTTTCCTTATCCGCAAGACACTGGACACTTTACTAAAATAACTGAACATGTTGCCGTGGTTATCTTATGGTTAGCACCATAAATCTCACTGCAGTTCAAACAGCCCGGTCTAATTGATCATCCTTCTTCTAACAATTTTCGAATGGCAATACTCCTAACATTTTATGATGAGCGCCAACGGCCTTGGGTCAACTATGAACTGTTTGAGAAGCAACTGAGACTTGAGCAAATGACGGTTCAGACATTAGAAATCACACTGGACTAAAATAGGTGAGGATGTTTGGGTTATTCGTTAGGCATGCACATGGAGATAAGGTCGAAAAGGTGAATCACAGTTATCTTTGAATTAGTTTCACTTGCGGAAAACTCCAAGATATCTCACAATGAGTTTCAAGGACAATAACGTATGTGGTTAAACGCTACATTTAGGGACGTTCTTGTATCCGCAATCTTTGAAGTTCTACTTAAATTTACTATCTTGTACTTATCCTTTCACTGTCCCTAGTTAATAAAATTTTCGAATATAGTTTCGCTAATTATCAGCCTGATATGATCATCAGTGTGAAATTAAATGGCCTAAAATTTGGAAGTGTTGCTAGAACAAAAATGAAATTTAAACAGTACTTTATGAAGAAATTTATTTAAGCCAGCTGTCGAAAAATTCGGAATCAACTGTTACGACATTTGCCTCTCAAAGCACAATTAAGAATCGGTCAGAATTTAGCAGCACATGTTGAATCGGTTAGCAAATTAATTTTGATCAGTTCGGGCGTGGTGGATATGCACTGCTGAAGATTCCTAACAAGAATGAAACAGTTGCACAGTACTTCCATGTCTTTCATGAAGGGTTGAGCGACGATATCACGTGATGAATTATTATCTTGAAAAAATTTTCTTTGTTCGCAAAGATATTTCTTCCAAGCTAAAATGAAATTTTATTTTTCACAGCAGCAATGATCAATCAACCCTTTATCCAAGTTGATATTTTACGGGTTCTTAATTTCCAGCAATAATTGTGAAATCAGCCACATATAGTCATGTATATTAATGAAAAATATCACGCATCGATAGAATGAGGTGAGGCTTATTTTTGGGTCATCTATTGGCAATTCATCTTTGTCCGTCCACCGTCAATCTCAATAATGCCAATATTTTTGGGGATGATCAGAGGTTCCGGGTACTGTTTACCAAAAGTGACGCCATTCCAAGAGTCCATTCACCCCTCTATTAAAACCATTTGGATTCTCTAGAATGTACTAAGCATTATTGTATCTTTATTTGCCTTACTTTTTTGGGCTTCAGCGAGTCAGACATAAGCCCAATCGAAAAAGTGAAAATATCACTTTTACAATGTTGTAAATCCATGTACACAAATATTGGTTAAATATGAAACAACTTAAGTACTTCAAGAGGAACTTTCGCCTTGTTTTTCGAAATTCGGATCAGACACCGTGCCAATCAGTTTTTGTATGTGCTAATGCGGGATCGGAACACGGAGCCAGTGGATGAGTGGAATTTGTTTGCAATGGGTGGACGGGGACAACGCGTGATTTAGAGTAAAAACACACTAAATCTACCGGAATTGTGGTTTATATCGGATTTCGAAAAATATGTGAATATCTCAGGAGCTCTATTATCGTACGATTTGAGGTCTGATTTGATACAACTGGGTAAGGATAACACTTTCGGTGGCGTACTTGAACAGGCCAAAAGAAAGAGTAGAAAATAAACCATTAATGTAAGTCACACTGGCGGAACATCAGACAACAGCAATTTGTTCCATACTACAGCCACTAGGTAAGGCCGTTAACTGGCGTTTACCTCCCTGGGCATACTGGTAACCATGGGTGAAGCAGTCGTTTAGCAAATAAAGAATAAAAAAGAAACAACTGAACGATTTCAGTCAGTTAGGTGGAACAGAACATCAAACCAAATTAAAAAGGGATGAATAAAGAAAATTCGCTTGCCGCTCCTTGGTACTCAAAGACCTAAGAAGAAAAAAGTAGTCTGTTTTGTTTCATTTGCAGACAATTGATGGGAGCTATCAATGATAGTAAGCTATGTCCAAAGACGTTGTAAAACTGATCCGTTCACCAATTTTGAGCCACCAGGTATGGTTACGATTCGCCCGAAAATGTTTTCGTAGTGCAGCCTGAGTTATGTCCTTGTGAAGGCCGTTATCCACTTCGGGCACTAACAGTCGCCACAGACAAAATTACAAATCAAAGGTTAGCTGTTTTTCCATACGCGGAATACAGTAGCGTTGCCGCTGTAGGGCAGAAGTTGTCTGGATGATCTGCAGCAACTGAAATCCTCCCAAGAGTGCCCTCAACTTTGTAAATTTTGGCGTGAGCCTTCAAGTCTAATAAAGAACAATGTACGTATTATGCAGTTAGCATATACAAAGAGCTCGGTGTAAGTACAGTGTTCTGCTCCCCAGTGTCTGTGAATGATATGTAAGATTCTTCTTCCTACATTGTACTTTGATCCTATACCACGAACGTTTATGATCACCCCTTCCACAATTTAGCACACGTAGAATGTAGTTGTCCAATTTCCACTTTTGTGAAGAATAGAAGTTGCTTTATTTTTGTCACTTTACCAAGTTTACAAAAATTTGTTTCCCACGATCAATCAGTTCGAGAAAAACCATCACTATTCAGACATTCTGAAAGAATATAATAACATCCTTCATTACCGAAACAAAAGTTTACAGCATATTTCAGGAAGGTTGCCTCTACCAACCGGTTTCTACCTATTGGAGAGGTTGGCCGGTGGACTAAGTATTGGATACCGCGTCCCACAAATCCGGAGGCCACAATCTTATCCGCTTAAATAACGCATCCAAGAAGTCCGTCTAAACTAAAGGGGTTCCCAAATTATAAATTTTTCATTTACATGATAAATGATTAGTTTGTCTACAGGTATCATGCATAATTTGATGATGATCTCAACACATTCCAAAAATCAACTGTAACGCAGCTGTGCAAAGGGCGAGCTGTGTTTTCCCTATCGTCATATCTGCTTTTATTAGTTTCAAAAATATGCTGCTGTACACGCTTCTGATGGTTATGTTTTAAAAGAAAAATGTACAGTTTGGCATAAAGATCGTTCTTCATTTTCCCAACTATAATTTACATTTTTGTAAAACGTAATTTTCACTAGCATTTAGTCACTAGATACACGGGATGCAAATCCGCGTTCGAAATAAATCTCCGTTCACATGAAGCGACCTGTCCACTAAAATTGTATGTTCTGATGGATTGCTGACTGCCTTTCACAACAACTTCAAATTGTTATTTCTACCTACACATCTTAGATCGCTGTCTTGACTTAGGCAAGCCTGGGCGCTTTTTCAGCCCGATGGAAAATAACCTCTATGTTTTAACCCACCGGATCATGGGAATTAATATCACAACTTTTATTCGCGTACATCAGCAACAACATTTGCTTAGGGCATATCATAATAACTTGACAGTTTGCAACTTCAAGGTGTGTTTTGTAGTGAACAGAATTTGCATTAGAGGTCTGTGAGATTGAACGTGGACTATGTGCATTTTGTACTGCTTGTCTTCTTTACGTCCTTACCGACAACAAATTAACCAGAACAGAGGTGACAATAAGCTGGACTTATGAGCCCAGTTGTGGTTGTACCAAAGTGCACAAGTACTGGAGCAGAGCGATTGGGTGCATTCACATTTGTTTTAAATGGCATCCACAGGTGTCAATTTTTCAACTTTTCTAGTAATTTACACCATAAGACACAAGTCTTTAGGGATTCATTTGTCCCCCATCGCTTTATGGGGTCTGCGCAGAATGACCGCTAGCCGTCAATCAATATTCGGTAAAAGCTTCCACAACATTGGCAGGTAATCAATGGTTTCTCCTGGTGGAAACTGACGATGGTAATTCTCAGTGACGTTTGTAATAAAGCAGTCAATCCGGTGAAAGACACGTATCATTTGAAATTCACGGTTCAACAGTGATCCAGCTGAATTGGTTTGAAGCCACACACTAGAAAATAAAGCTATCTCTAAGTAGAGCATTTACGCAAACTAGGAAAACCCAAATATTTGCAACCTAATGTCAGTAAGGTAAATACGCTGCAATCGAATTTCATAGACGATAAATGAATTCACAGTAGTATAGATCACAAGGTGATGGATATGATAAGCGTGACCGTCTTGACAGTGGTACTCACCGTCAAAGATTAGGCGGTATTGGGTGAAATAAATTATTTGGCCTCAGGCTTGGAAATCTTGGTGAAAAATTTTCGTTCACAATTAATGCAGGGCTTGGTGACTGTTCTTCTGTAGTCACGACGAAGGAGGGTAAAAATGAGGCCGTCTATCTGATCTAAATACAGGTACATGTCCTTCGAATATTTTTTTAATTTTGAATAACTAAAACTCCTCCGTTAGAGGTACCCAATGGATGTCTAAATAGTGCAACTGGAAAACGCTGTTCAGCAGCAGCCTCCTTTAAAAAAAACTGTGGTTCGAACAGTGACTGCAGCCGATCAACTTTTAGCTTTAAAGTGAAAGCCATTTTGCATCGAAATTCTCCAATGAAAAGGATTTCACCTGTATTATGCTTTCGTCATTTGCTTTAAAATGGGTACATGAGGTATGTACTGTCGGGATGCGGTCGCTGAAAGGTGGAGTCGAAAAGCACACTTAGAGCTAACAGGTCCGAAATACACGACGATACCTGATAGTCTGTCACCGGTCACAGATCGCTCGGCATGGTCAATTTCACGGATAAACCACTCATGGCAGCTGTAAACACGGGGCGGCAAGGACTTCAAATGAACAATTTATTTCGCTCATATTAACACCAATTATCCTCTTTTCTGGAGAAAGGTGCATGCAACTATTTGAGATACAAAGTGAGCATGAGCACAGGAATAAACAAAGATTCAGCCGCATCTATGCAAACTTCATCTGACTGAGTAACCAATATATACGTTGGTAATAAGAATGGAGAATTCCCAAGTCTCTCCTCTAGAAGCAAATTCGCAATTTAGCAGTCAAAATTTTTTCGATTTTTTAAAATTTATTTTGGTAATATTGTGTGATTACACTGAAAGTTAACTGGACGACATAAAATATGCTCGCATCTAACCTTGTGGTTCGCCTACAAGAAACCAGATTTATGAAATGGAAGAACAATCCAACTCTCGCTATCCCAGATGAACGTGGCACAGTCTGGATTTAAAAGGGTTGCACCTGTAAATTTGATGGGATCGAGGAATGTGATTTACTTCGAGCGAATCAATTTCTGGCCAAATCGGATGGTATCAAACACGAGGCAGAAACGAACACACGAATTTAGCAAATCGGCTGTTCTTGCGGTCTGATAAATAATCTCTTATCCTCCATCTTTCATATTTTTACTTCCTTTATTAGTGAAATAACAACTAACATCATTTAAGGAATAGAGCGATGACTAACAGAGGGCGGCTAAGTGGGGAAGTTGACCGGAGGTATTTGTTCATGTTTGGCGTTTCGTCCTTTCTCATACAATATAAAATACATTCCCAAATGCCGTTAACGCCAAACTACGATTGCGTTTTTAAAAGCTCTTGGAACGCGTTCACCTCCACTATTTGTAGCTCCGAGGATTGCTTTATCACCCGCCAGTACGTATATTAATAATTTCATCGAAGCACATGGTCTTGTAGATATTTTGTGCACAAATCGAATGCGTTCGCAAGAATAGCTCTCTGACCTTATCAATTGGCTGAGCTTACCAGAAGCCAGAAGAAAGTTAGTAGCGGTGAGCTTCATGGCCTTTCAACCTGAAGGTAGGGGGCTCGAAACTTCTCGTTTCAGGTTTTTGTTTCCAGCAGTTTCCGTGAAATTACTACCCCCAAACGGATTGCATCATGTGGTTCTACATCTTATGAACTTAAACTAACTCATGGATGCAGAGGAACACACTCAGTTAACCGTCCTTAAACGTGATCACATTCTTGCCCGTTCATCGAGCATTTTTCGAATTCTACATTGTTCGAGTGCTACGGTTTTATTAAAACCAGAAGAGGTCTATGAATCCTCTCTGGTTATTTAGCTGTAATTTGTTGTATATATGATTGAGTCGTTAAAGTTTGTCCTTATAGATTCCACTTAAGTTTATTCACTCTAAATAGCAATGATCACACCCTTGTCATCTATAGACAAAATAGCTTTATAAATATAGATCCTTTTCAGACATTCCATATGCCTCATCCCTCCTAATCTTGGTTTTCACTGACAACTTACCGTTTTGACATTAGTATCAAGCATTTAACTGTTTGCTATTTATTTTTTCTTGTAACACTGGTGACAATGCTGTAGAATCTGTGAGCTTTTGTCAACTTCACCTCACAGCAGTTCACGCGGTTGTGCAGACTGCACTCTGGACTGGCAGATGTCAATTCAAAGGAATCTGACCGCTCAGCATGACGTGTGTATGGGTGTCAACCCATTGACCACATCATCTCGAATGATGATCTAATATTTGCAGCATAGTTATCGAACCCAACAATTAGAATGCTACAAAAACCAACACTGAGCCACGATCAACATTATTTTTCAACAGCACTGAGAAAAATTGCTTCATTCTTTTAAGTCCGCTAGACTGCGTAAATGGAACGACAATATAACATTTTACACTACCGTGCTTGATCGAATTTACATTGTAAGCAGTACTGGGATATCATTGAGTTCATCAACAAACGCGTCTTACAATGGCAACGTTTTCTAATGTTGGTTCCTGCTTCTCGAACTCCATTCTCCATTACCTGCTATTCGTATTCGTTTTTGGTAGAGGCATCCCCACTTTCAATGAAGGACCTCACAAACCTGATGCTGTACCCACATTTGGGAATATTATTTCCCATTATGACAGTACGCTTTAGGCCACGCACATAAACTACTTTTAAGGCATTTCAATTTCTCCGTGAGCAACGCTGCATAGTGCATGGTGTATCCACAATTTGTAGGCAATGGAGGAATGTCCACCAATCTGGAAACTAACCATGAATACGATGACCTCATTCTGACTGGATAAACGGCAGCAGATGAGAACTGATAGTGTCTAGGGACCTGATGAGATACTGCTTGGTAAGCATTTCTCTTTAAAATGCTGCGGTGGTTTGACTACGGAACTGGATATGTGGCAATAGGTAAACTATTTGCAACTTGTCTCTTTCTAACGTGATTCATTCTCGTCTAAGGACACAAAAGACGTCACGGTTAACGACTTTTGACTGTCGATAAGTTTTACGTCCAGAATAACGAAGTGTGACACTAATCACTAACTTTAAAATTATAAACGCCCTTTCATTTTGTTTTCATGCACTCCCGGACCTGTTACTAATGAGTCGAAATTAGCCTCTTAAGGTGAACTCCAACCCTAGTCTTTAATATCGGCATCTCGTTTTCCTACAGGCGGACCAAGGATTATGGTGTGCAGTCTGTGAAGAATTTGAAGGAGCTACAAATAAGTTCTGTGTTTACCCATACTTAATCTGTTCATAGAGCGATTCCAATGAGAATATGTCAGCGCACGATTATTTATCAGGTTTGTAGAACATATATATGTATGTAAACCTACGGGTTTTTCTACCTAAAAACAGGTGGTTTGAAGATGGATGATGAAATTAAGCAAATGTTTTGTTTAAGGGTTTGTGATGCCCGCAGTTTATCAAACCTTAAGCTGTCATCCCCATTTCGTTTTTCAGTATCCACTCGCAAAACAACTGTCCTATATAGGGGTAATTGGTAAACTGGCATGGCAGGATCATGCACTTTGAAATGTGGCGAGATAACGGAGAGCACTTTGATATGGCGCATCACTCAAATTTATTGGTATCGGTTTGTGAAGTTTTCTCCAATCAGGTGAGTACTGCAAATGAAGTAGTGTCATGTCATGTTTTTATTTGGTTCACTGCAGACTGATGGAGGTGGTCGGACCCCGAGCAATGCCTACTGTAATCCCGTGGAGTAGGTCATTTTGAACCTAATTTTCGACAGCCTTGTCTACTTTCGCAAGTCGCAAAATGTTTCCTGCTATGCGTGACTTTAGCTTAAAAATAAAATGTGCTAAACACAATTTTGTATTTCATAGTTCGGTGCTACTTACCACCAGTGAAGTCCTAACGTTTTGCTTATTCCCAATGGATTTCTTGATAATCCAAATGCCGCCTGAATAGCAACCCTAATGTCAGCTGGGTTTTGGTAGTTTTCTATCTTTGGATGAAAAAATAATTCCAAGTTTCCAGATTCTGCAAAATTCCCTTCTAGGTTTCCGTTTTATATGAATTCAAAAATGGGGAGTTTCTACTACGAGTGTCAATGCAACCCTAACAAATATCGTGTAATAAGCATGCGGCGGAAAGATCCATAGTCTCCCCGTCCTGACCGCTGGTTAAGTGACTGTTCTCTGCAGGCACAGACACGATTCTCATGCTCGTTCAGTTACACTTATTTTGAAGCAACAATCGGGAACATTCTTACAGTTCGAAATCAGATGGATTCTCTAATGTGTTCATACAAAATGAATTGGGTGAGCTTTTTATGACAAATGAGAATAAAATGCAGTCTTAGTGAATAAGTTTTGGGCATTTCATTCAGTAACATAGAAACCAGGTACCTTGAGTACAACGAGTTAAATTTATCGACTCGAAAATCTCGAATAATTGACAATGATCATATCCAAGATGGGCTTCACAAGAGTAACTGAAAATTAGCTTCGTTGCGTCAACATGTAATCTAGATAGATCTACGTGCAATTTTCCTCATCCCATAATTTATTCTATGGGCCCCTAGCCCCGGACAACGGTACGAACGAACGCACGACGCCGCAATCTCGAATTATTTTTGATCACTAGAAAATCAATCTACCAGGGACGAACACCTACGGGAAGTAAACACATTGTAGTCTGTATCAGTGCTGAAGCACTGAAGTACCCTCTTGATTTTTGAATGGAAATCAATGCAATCAATAAGCACGAAATGAAAAATAACTATTGGAATTCCAATTCGCCATGATAAATTTGTCGCAAATATGCTTTGTTCCAATCTTGCCTGTGTTTGTAGCAAATACCTCAGAGATTGCACAATTACGCACGGAGATATTCCGGATGGGATCAGTTGCGAGCTTTTATACGGGGGATTTTCAGGTAGGTGATGGTCGCCTAGGGGACAAAAACGTTGCATTTGTGAGATGTCCTTCTTTTTTCGACGTTTAACTAAAATTTCAACCATTTTGATGACATTCTGCTCGTACCTCATGTTACTGGTTAGATTAAATGAGCTTCTTTTCTTTAAACTTGTTTTTAGGTGGCATTAACAAGAAAGAAAAAACGACCGTTCGCAAATTAAAGCTCATAGACATATCCGACATTCATATTCGTCTAATGGAATCCCATGAAAAATGAATCGTAACGAGAAGCCTACGTGATACTACTTACTTGTCGACAATTTTTGCTTATTTGCTTTTTGCACCGGTATACCCTTCGGTCATATCAGTTTATATGTATGTTGTCTATTCTGCAGCACTTTTATGGATGTGGTCAGTCATTTGAATTACCTCATGTTAGATTATTGTGCATACTGAGAGAGAAAATTCACATTTGGTTCTCTTATCGTCTGTACCTAAGAGGGCTTTTAATGTGGGGCCTTAAACTCGGTGCCTAGCAGTCGCACAGTTCGGATTGTTTCTCAGTCATCTATACAACAGACCTGATTTAGCAGCAGTATAAAGGCGGACTATTACTGATTCGCGAACAACCGGCTCACTTAAACAAACTTACCCTTTGCAATGAAGCAGACTGTTCCGATAGGCATTTCCTATTTGCTTCATGTAAACTTCAACTGTTCCCCGGGACACCGTTGCGAAGTAAATTTTTCGTTTGTAGACTTTTCGTTATCCTGGATGGCCGTTCTCCAAACCGATTTTCAACCGAATGAAAGTGTGGTGACAACCTAAATCACTTAGGTGTTAATCCAGGTGTTTATGTGCTTCATGGCCTAAGTGTTTGAACGTCTCTATATCAAGTTTTGAGACGTGATACCCGCGACAACCGAAGCGTCAACAAATTCCCCACTATTTGCACTACACTATTCCATTGAACACTAAAAGTTTGCATTTAACATTCCGCATAGCGCATCGATTTTGATCCATTGTGGACCGAAATTGGTTCCGATACAGCGGTTAGTTATTTCCCAGTAAATTCATTTTATCTAATTTTTCTATACGCATTTGAAAATTCTTGTTGGTCTTAGCTGATGCCGTGCATCCGAGGCATACAGTTGCCTGGTCGTGGACTGTCGCGTTTTGCTCCCATTCCGGATCGACTACAGTGCTCTTCTATCTCTCGTCTGACCATATGACCACTTTTAAATGTTCACGAATGGTACTTCTATATCCTGCCGCACTCTCTTTTAAGTGGTAGACAAATACAGCTGAAATTTAGCCGGATATTATTATTGTGAAATGGAAAAATGCTGTTTAGTGCTAATTTTGGGCTGAATTCAAGATGTCACTGCAAAATATGATGGCTTCTGTACTACTTAGTAATGTTGTTGCCTGTATCACGATATATTCACGTACCCTAGCTTGTTTTTAAATCTTTGTTTCACGCGTTTTTGTTCTTTGAAGACCTCCTACTCGACAAATAAGCATTACCATAGGATTCGAGAAACCTGCCCTAAATTTAACACAACCATCCGTTTTCCTCAATCGTAATTAGCAGTCTATCTAGCTTATTCAAGCACAGAGTTCGAAGATCCTGGGTGGACAACGTCTGTTATAAAAAGGAATAGAGTAGATGCATGACGTTGGCTTATCATAACCGAGTTAACGTAACACTCATCCAGAATCTTGACATGAAATGGTTAAGTTTGTTTGAAATAGCTAATAACTGATTGGCACACTGTTCCACCTATTTCACTGTCGGCTTCGTTTCTATGCAGGTTTTCTAACAGTGAGCCAGTTGCAAATAGATGCGTCCTTTGTTCGTAATTCTGAAAGTAGGACATCTGCGCATTGCTCTACCCTCTCTCTTTTGAACAAGGGCAGTCTGGTTTTGACAATGGCGCAGGGCATCTACCATAAAGGTTATATACATATATATGTATATATGCGTATTTATATATATATATAGGTATGATTAAAAGTTTGAATGTCCTCAGTTGCGACCGTTATAGAAAAACAATTAAATCAGTCAATTATATATGCTAGTACCATTCACAAACCAACACAGGGACTCTTTTTGACGAACACACGACTACTGTAGGTACATAGGAATCTGTGCAACGAAACGTCAAACGTCATACAGGGGCTAGTTCAAGAGCCATCATTTCTGTGCTTCAGACTGAATTTCGGAAATTAAAATTATCTTCCTATCGATCGTGTTCCCATCCGGCAACGTAGAATCGATGTTCTCCCCTTCCTAAGAATTCTGAACAAAGCAAGGAGAAACATTGAAGAATTATAGAGCCGTAAAATTTGCCGAAGAGTCTGAAACCATGACAACTGCGAGTGAATTTTTGACCCCGGACTATTGTTCAGCATTTAAATGAAGCAGTTCGTAGAAAGTTCTGGGAAAACAAACAAAACAGTTTGTCATTTAGTTGTGTCTTTACATTCTCCATTCCGGTCACTGATACCAGGCCACTGGTTTTCTGTGAAAAGTACTTCATATTTTACATGAAAAGGAGCACCGAATTTGTTAATTTCCTAGATCAGGCGATAAGTGTAGATCGTGCTCGAGCATTTAAGGCCTTTCACTAAGTCCTACTAAATTAATCGCATCATCTCCAAATGCGTTCGGGCGCCAACAACAATAAAGACGTGGTAGGTAGTCGTGATTTTCGAAAGTCGCGAGTGAAAAACTATTAGAGTATGGCCTTCAACTCTCACGGTCACGCCCGTCCAGAGACGAGAACCACAGACCAAAAGATCCAAACGTTTGATAACAACCATCGGACCAACAAAACGAAAATCTCTGTCACAACTGCGGCACACCTATTCTCGTTTCGCGTCTAGCGGTAAACCGCCCAAAGCATCGCTAGGAAATGCTGTATGCGATCGGTTCAGGTACACGGCAAATCATAAAGCAATGATTTTATTCTAGAACCATCATCAAATGTACTTTTCTCCAGTTAGACAGGGTAACATCCTTTTAGAGCTTCAAAATTTAACTTTGCAAGCAAGATCTCCGTCCAAAGCAAATTTTTTTAGGACTTCGCAAATTACTAGTGCAAAATCACTTCTCGTTGCATTCACCTCTCACGAGATGTATGAAAATAACGGGGTAGTTTCGGGCCAGAGCTCCAACACATTCCAGAATGGATGGTCAGAAAACTGGCTAATTCGATGCTTCGTACTAATGCCCCAAAGGAAACAGCAACATTTTGGGATGAAAATGCTGCTGTCTGATTATGGAACATTTGTGTACACATCACGGTCCCAAAGTTGATGCCTCCAGTCGGAATTGAACCGGTGACATTCTGCCGTCCAGATAAGTGCTTTAGCATAGGTTTACTGTGGATGAGGAAGATATAAAGCCTTTGGCTCTATTCAGCTTCATAGTAGTGATCTGAATGTACAGGTGCATAAGTTACTTTCTCAGCCTGCATAACGCAGGCTACTCGAGCCAACTCACGTCACCTGAATATCGTACAGTTTTCGATTCTCATGTAATCACGACCGAAATTCAACGGATAGCAGTTATTTTCCATACATTACACGGAATCATCATATGTAGGGCTTAGGAACTGTACAATTCATGTTTGCATAATTAATAAATGCACCATAGAGATAAAGCACAATAGCTGCGAAATAGCCGCCAGGCCGGGTACTGCACCTGGATTCTGCGGGAAGTTTTGTTTGGTTTAATAAATGACGTTCAGTCTTATTTCTGTTTGGAAGCAAACATTTACAATGGAAGACATTTTACCAGAAGTTACAGAAATTTACCATGGTTCTGCCGCCTTTCTTCGCGAAGAACAGTTCCTATCCTACCTCGATCGGAAAACCCTCTTACACTTCTATTCATTTATACTTGTAGTTATGCTTGGTGGGTTCTTTGGGATTATCATGTCAAGAATATGTGCGAACCAATTCAAACAAGCGGTATCATGGTACAGAAGCCTCAAACTGGATAGATGTGACTCCTATGGAAATACATTATCCTGGTATCTAGACAAACAAAGACAAAACGTGCTTCTTCTAAAGTTTAATTTAACGCAGCAGAGTCCAATAACCTATCATCTAAGGTAAAGTGTTCGCGTGAGCCTGTAGGAGAACGTCCTCTTCGGAACCCTGACGTGTCTTGTAAGAATAATGTGACGCGTGTTGCCCGCTTGCCTTCCATAGTCCCGATAATGATTTCGACCACCAGAAATATCCAGACTGAGATATACATTTCTCAATTGGTCATTCACATCTGCATGCCATTTCGACCAGTTCGAATACGACCATTATCTAGTAGTTACATCAGCGGGTATTTTGATGGCTGGAGTTCCAATATCCGCGAGAGAACCTTCTGACTCGTTAGAGGCTAGGTGGAAGAAACCATGCCCATACAGCACCCTCCCTCATCACGAACTTCTTGGTGGACCCAAGGACGTGGGATCATCAAAATAGTTGTTTCACAGTCAACTTTATGTTTCAACCCTTTAGGAGTCAGCCACCAATCCGATCACTTTGGGAAATAAACATTTCGCTATATCATTTAGCCAATCATCTGATAGCGTTTCCCTAATCACTCGGAACAGGCAAACAGAAAGCTTGTGGCGCGTTGTTCAGAGGACTAACCAATGAATGCCAGAAATATTGGGAAATACAGCGAACCTAAAGTTATTTTAGCCCATTTTCACATTCTCCTCAGACTTCTTTGGTTAAACTACCCTAATTTGACTGGTTAATCCAAATATCATCGTTGTTTCGAAAATGAGCCCGTTAGGTTGGAAAATGGTCCACATATGTCTAACACAGCTGTCAACCTTATAACCACTTTTTCAGACTTTACTTTTAAAGTCTAATGAAATGAATTCTAAGACCGCAACCACCCCACTCTAGATTTGTTTCCTGCTGTGCGACATAATTTAGCAAACTGAGTCTAAGTCAGAACTTCGGCTTGCGTCCCAGCGCGACTTTCTGCCTCGTCGTCCACACCCACTTAGGTTGTCATTGGACATGTGATACACCATCTGATTCCAAGTTGTCGGACTTTTGTCAGGTCACCGACTCATGCAAAGCGTCCATTCACCTAAGCGGACGACTTTTCATCATCTCACCTAACGGATCACAGACCGCATGTGATAAAATGCATCACACGACAGTAAGACGTAATGTATTCGCGTGACCAGTGACAACTACAACTTCAAAACCATTTCATTTAAGAACCTCTGTTTAGGTGTACCAAATGATGATTATGGTTTTAAGTAATCTTAAGAAATTAAAAAAAAACCGAACATTCACCTCTGCTTCACTCATAAATCTCGCATAAAACTGTGAAAACTTTGTTTGGTTTCACGACCGAGGTGGTTTAAGTTGGGCTAACATTTTTTGCATTATACTAAACACAATCACTGCTCGACTCAAGACACCATCGTCCCCAGTTCGTCGAGGGAGTACTTATACTCCGTGAAATAAATAGCTTTCAATCACTTATCTACTCCTTCCTCATTTTGATCAAAGGGCATTGTTCGTGCCCTAACAATGCAAATTAGGACTGGATGATCGCCAAAGGCTGTTCAGGATTTTGAGCTCTTTTGAGTTCGAGTTATTCAAAGTAGTCCGTGGTTTGTAATGTGATTTCAAATTGATCATTTTTTCCGCTGTGGAAAAAAGGCAACCTCACTAAGTTACCTTTGATTATCGATTAATCACCCGTACTCAGTGGATGCTGAAGCTGGACTTACATCTTGTGGTGTTATCTCGTTTGTCCGAACCCAATGTTATTTTATTATTTGCCTGAAGACTGATTGTAGCTAAAGTGTCATGTCTCGCACCTGCTAAGGTCCACTGCCCAGGTGAAGAGTGGAGATGAATCGGCAACTTCGAGTAATGCCAAACCCTAATAGGCTCTATTGTACCAATGGTGCTCGGTTCTGATGCACACAGTTCAGCGCTGCTCCTTTTTCGGGCCACCTAAGAATCGAGGTCACTTCAGCTGATTCCCGAATCACTCCGATTGGTTTGACTGGACTACCGCTGGGGTAGACTGTACCATGACGGCAAAACTATGATTGAGCCGTGAATTCCATTGCCAAGTATCTGTGCGTGTGTGTGTGTGTGTGTGACAAAAATGCGAAGTCAACACTAGTGCTTGTCTTTTGTCTGGATAAAAGGATTGAGGTTACTGCCTCCTGCCTGTCGCATTAGATCGATACTACAACGTTGGCACTACCTGTAAATTAACCTGCGATTGATTCTACTTTAGTAAAATATGACGTAGTAACCAAAATTTGATTGCTATGCCTTAAGAGTTAAAGAGTAAATAATGATTGTTAGGTTACACAGAAGGAAACTTGAGATTTTTCATACCATATTTTGCCATTTTGACGTTTTTTATCCATCTAACAGGTCAAATAACTGACGATCAACGAATGGCGGGCAGTTTTCGTGCCCCATCTCGTCAGTTCACACGGTAGCTTCAACCGAACAATATTTTGCGTATAGAATGAATTAGCTCTGTTCCGTTGCTGGAGAAAAAAGCTGAAGCAATATGCTGGTACCCGTCATGCGGAAATATTTTGCGTTGATCTAAGGAATGAATTAGATTTATACTGGATATTCTGGGACTGTTTGATCAACTGTGGAAAATCAGACCGTCAGAAAGCTTTTGCGAACACTTACGGACACGTGCACGCGAGATTAAAATAACTCCCATTTCCAGTCACTGGACGTCAAAACATAATGACCGAAGCCTTGCTGAAGGACAGTAGCTGACACAATTATCACTATTGTCTGCCGATACCGTATCTCTGTCAGCACATGTTACTTTTCTTCGGAACAATCTCACTTTATTCAGCCTGGCGAGCTCGTTCTGTCTCACGGTTGAGATGCAGAGATGGTGGCTATAGACGGCAATATTGGCTGAACTCCAAGTATATCAATCCAGTAGATGATGTAGACCTTACGGCTTAATGTTGCAGGACGTCGTCAATTGCTGATGGATAACAAGAAAATTTTAACTCAAGTGATGTTGTTCGTTCTTCAACACACTTAAATGAGAATATTTCTCTGACGATTGCCATTAGAGTTCCACCAAAACTTATACATATGTGCTAATATTTTGGGAATAAATATCCTCAAAAATTCACAGACGGACTCTGTTCTAGGCCATAGGTAAGTGGCCATCTATTTGCTTGTTAACTTGTTCGTTGCTAATCCCCAACAAAAATTACAAAGTGGCTCTCATATAAGTAGAAAAGTGTGAGCATCATTCTAAATTTTTTTTCAACTGCCAAAACGCGTTCAGTGTCTAGATCATTAATGACTTGATACCCGCACAAATCCAAGCAATCGACGCAGTACAGTAATAAATTATAGTTGACGTGTGAGCTCTATGCAAAATCTGATCACATCCAAGAGTTTTTAATTCAGCAAATTCTTCAAGTTCATGAAACGTTGCCTTTTGTTGTCCAGGCTGAACCGCTACATTCGCAGCCATTCTGAATGATCTCATGAAAATTCATACTTGATCAGTTGACTTTTGACAAGATCGGTCCGTCGTCTACGGAATCTGCAAGTGAGGGGCATGGATAGGTCTAGATTTTGCCTGAGCGAGTAAAAAACAACTGCGAAGGATATTGAATGCCTCTATTAAATTCAATAACTCGTAAATGCAAACAACATCGATGTGTGCTGATTTGTCAGATTTGTTAAAGTGTGTAACACATAGACACGGTCATAATAAGCGTGGCTGATTAGTCGCTGAGTGCAGGAAATACAAAACCGACCTATCATGACGGTTCGAGCACATGACTTCCTAACCAAAGCGGCTCATTATGAAAACATGGTGTACTTTATAAATATCTGAGTTTGTGGTTTATTACCTCGATACTCTTCATTACAGTGGTTAAACTATGATTTATTTGTTCATCAAAATTCTCATGATGTTTAACACTACCGGGAACTGCAAGCTTCCGATTTCGATGGGAAACCGAGAAAGCCTCCAGGGAATGGTTGCGCTAAGAATCAACGCTACTGTATATAGGACGTCTTCTGCACGCGGTTAGAAAACGACCTGAGCGGGATTAGGAAAATCTCACAAAAATATCCGGCAAGAGCTCACAAATCGACAGACTGGATGAATCAAACACCCTGAGAAATAGACAATGTGTCAAGTCCAAACCACTATATTAGGCTTTCAGGCAAAAACAATTATTTGGTTCCGTTTTCATTGACATTTTATATGAGCTGTTGAATGCTCAGTATTTTGCCAATATTGACCGGGTCTCAGAATTTGGCTACCTGGAGCTGGATGAGATTTCGAGTTGCCGGAAGATGTTCGGCACACAGTATCGCCGTTATCACTGGAAGCTACAGTCGCTGGGTCAAAAGTCTGGAATGAGAATATTCGAAAGTGGATTCTGCCATTAGCGCACTATTTCATTGAAATACTTTGTTTGGCCGATGACATTCTGATGTTCGGTGAAAATAAACAGGAACACAAATAGGGGTTGACAATGAATCTGAGATGGATTTAAACTAAAGCAGTAAAATTTGACATTCTAGGAAGAAGTAGCCAAACTTCACGATCACAATTTTGTCAGTCGGGTATTAAACCGACTCTCGAAAAGGTGCGTGCCATCGTGGTTCTGCAAAAGCCAAAGGATATGAACGGTGCACCATGTTCTAGTGGGGTGATCAAACATTTGGACAGACTCTCGTCGAGTTAGCAGGACTGATGAAATCCACTCCTCAGGAGCACATAAGGCAGAAACGCGAGCAGAAGAAAAGCAATCAGCTTTCTATCGTATGGAACAGCTTGTTGCAGAAGCACCTACACTCGGATATCACAATCCATCGTTTCCTATATATATATATATATAAGCAGGAAGTAGTATCTGGATGCGTAAACAAAATTAGCCCGGGAGCACACGACTATATATATATATATATATATATATATATATATAG
>LUCM01007351.1:36649-52205 GCA_008360955.1 Fasciolopsis buskii
CGTTCAATTACCACTAATTGTCGCCGCATAACACTGACCGTCTTTGAGCGGGTATAGGCATGAATCGAGAGTTAGTTATCAGCAATCTGGTGCGCCCTTAAGAAGTTCAGTGACTTACATTCCGATAGTAACTCTGATTATAGTCAAGCCTTAGTCACTACACCGAACACTAAGAAGGGCAAATTCGACTCGAATACGTCTGCAAAAGTATAATTACGAGCTTTACTCGCAACAAGACGAGAATATATTTGCTGCCGACATGTCATCGCAAGCCAGACTACCGAATACCTGGAAGGATCGTCATAATGAGACAGTAAACATTGCTTTAATGGCTACCAAATCTCAATTACCGCAAATACTGAATGATAGGACTGAATATCTAGGTTCACGATCACGGAAGGAGTTTATCTTTCAGGGTCAGCCAGTGCTTACAAGAAATCTGTCCGCAGAAACTGTATCCTAATTTAAGTTTGACGACGAGCTAACGACAGCGGACGTTTGATGATCCCATTAGCAAGTCAAAAGAAGCTTTGCGCTTGTTACATCGTCCAAATAGACCACCCGGGATGGAGACCTACTGTTGTCTGGATAAGGCAAAACAGATTAAACAGATGGTAGCAAACTGAGTTATATTCGGATAATTTAATTGGCGACAAACAAGAGAAAAGACGCAAATGTTGCTAGTGCCTGATCGGTTTTGATAGGTTGCTTTGTTGGATATATTTTGATATAAAAAAGACAGTTACTTGAAGATAGTGGATCACTAAAGTGACTTCGTCGTAGTTGATCTGCAGAAGATAATGATGACTCTACAGATGATCTTGGCTCTGAGTTAACTATGGGCAACGTAAGATCCAGATCAAGACGATTTCGGATGGTGGTCCCCTGAGTTTCGTGGCAATGACTGACAGTGGTCTTAATAGCCGTGAGGTCTAGAAATCTTATCACCAGTTCTTATTACAGTCAATCCAATGACAAAGCAGACAATGCGATCAAATAGGCAAGCAAGGTGCTTAAGATGTGCAAAACCGAGGATAGTGACCCATTCGTCGTTCCTTTTGAACTTCGAAATACACCAGCAAGAAACCTGTTTGGAAGACTAAGAAGAAAATCCCTGTCTCTATGTGCTCGAATACTAGACCGAGCTATTGCAACTCTTTTAGTCACTGAGTAAAACTCAAGAAATTTATGGCAGCCCGAAAACGATTTTGTGATCTAAGTAGTAAATACTTATGACCAATTAAGCCAGCTGAAACGGTCTTGATTCAACAACTTGAACCGAAAGCAAAATCTTGATGGAAAGGAGTGGCAATAGCACCAGCAAGAGTGAAATTTTACTCCTTAAGATCCGTAGACTGCCTGGTAAGAAGGAATGAAGTTCGCCGGAGAAAATTCCAGAAATACGACAGTGATGAAGACGGAAAATGGAGCCAATTCGCAAGAGACCAATTTACACAATAAAAAACGGACCGAAGCGGACAAAACAATCAGCCAACAACCACATAGGTAATGCTTCCAAAACATACAGGCTGGGTTGCAGGTGGTTTTGCTTCCCACCATCCATATCGTTTTCTGACTGGCTTTAAAAGCCTTTCCTCTAGTTCATTCTAACCGGATCATCTGACTAGTGCGTTGGACTTTATAAATCATTGTTTGCAGAACACTGATCGAGATTTCTTTATTTCATGGTGCAACAATGAGCTGACTTCAATGAAACGCTGATTTCTGACAACAATGATCTCATGGTTTCCAACGACTGATGATTTGCTAGGGACTAATTTTTCCGATTTTCTGTTCATCTTCTTACAACACAGTTGTTGTTCTTGAGAGACATGGTGGTTATAAACAGGAAGAGATGCCCGAGCATTTTGTATCTGGCGCCCACCGTTTTATTCAAACACGTTATATACGGAGTGCAACTATTTTTTATCTAATGAAATCCCCTTTGGTAGTGGCAAGGCAAGGAGTAAATTCGATTTTTAAACGGAAATAATAAGGAGGACCCATTCAGAATCTGTGATCAATGTTTCGGACAGTTATCCAACTACATTCATTTTTTTATATTCGGAAGACCATTAAAAATATCCCAGTTATTTCAGTTTCATAAATATTTAAGAATAAATTTTACCACGGATCAAGTGAGGAGACAAATCATTCAAAACTGGACACAGAAATACACGGGTTCATCTTAACAGTAAAATATGCATTATCTTTTGCCTCGCTCTCATCTGAACTAAATCCGGAGGGTAAGCTGGGATTATAAAATTTGAATCTTTCATCTCTCATTGTATTGAGAGACATTTCTAGTGGGTGGTACTGCACGCTTGTGAGGGACAATGAAACAAGTACGTTCAAAATGATGGTTTACCGACCAAACTATTACGACAGTGACATAAATCCATGCTCGACCTGGCACGAATTTCGATCACTTATAAACTGTTTGGTTCATTTTCTAATCCATGGTCCATCTCGCTATCGTGAAGTCAAACAGACAAATTAACGCTTAATAGCTGGATACCCTGACTTTCACTCTGTAACACATTATATCATGCTAGGTTACGGCATATTACATTACACTAAACGGATGTGTAAACAATAGAACTCGATAGTCGCATCGCGCTTTACGCCGCAAAACGTACATAAGCAAAAATGCTTGTAAAAAAGGTGTAAAACGGAGACTATCTTCGAATAAGCTCCTGGAAGGCACTGTGACACTTAAACCCGACTTACGAACCGTCACCCCCAACTTAATCGAGAATTTTTTGTCTACGCAACTCAGTCGATTTTCGAAATCGTTTTGACGTGACAAACATAAATATCACAATCACAATCACCATTCGAGACAAGCACCATAAATCAAATTACTGTCACCAACATTAATTACGGTACTGTCATGTATATGCTTCAAGTTCAGTATAAAAAAACCTAACACTTCCCTTTGGACAAGAAAAAGAGCGAAACCACTTAATTTTCACGATTCGCAGTAGCCTAGTTGTTCGTTCCAAGTAGATGAATTCGAAAGATGAAATAACCAGAATACGAAATCACTAAAATGTCAGATGCAAGCTTACCTTCCCGTTTCTTCGGTGTTTCATATTCACCTAGCAATAAAGAGTTTTATATTCTGGCTTTTCGAGAGAAATATTATCGTGATGCCACATGCTCGTGTTGTAGTAAACTAGTTTTCTATAGGCAGTACTGAGAGGGGATGAGGCTTTGTTTGCGATAATTCAATAGGCGGGACAGTGCAGGCCAACGACAATCATAATTCACCACAAACTGAAACCTACCACGGCGGTCTCTTCCAAAACAGGACAGATATTTTCTTTTGGACAGCCAAACGAGCAACAGAATTGCCAGTATTAGCGAAGTCAAAGCAGCTACAACGCCAAGGTAGATCAAAGAACTTCGTGGGACTAGAAATCAAAAACGAAATATCGATGAATTTAGTGTGATTCAAGTCAACGAGATTCTCCTATGCTACTCAGACTAAAATATGCACTTTATTTCGCCGAAAAATCCGCCAGAGTGGACATCTGACCCAGTAAATTCAACCAAGTCACGCATGTGGACCTAGTAATCCCCACCCAGTTTTCAATTCAATTTCCATCAAATTTCTGTAGTCCAGTACTCGGCCCACTCCGAGGCGGCTTAATAAGCCTTGCGCAAACAAAATCTGGGAATTCGACGGATCTCAGTGGCCGTTTTCAAAGAATGATCAACAGGTATTCAAAGTCTCCGTCTCATATTTCAGTGATGTATGTTCGGTATTACGGTTCAGTAACGAATCCAACTTACGAAGTGACCAAAGCTTTGAAAAACTTCCCAAGTCAACTGATTTACGGATCTTCCTATATTACCACGAAAATAACTATTGAATATTGAAAATTTCTTGTCCGCCTACATATAACAGATGGTTGTGATATTTATTTGGGAGCAATCGTCGGATTCATTGGAACGTAACGAACATCAAACAACTAGGGGAATATCATAAACCGTCGAAACGATATGTAAAACGCGGAATGGAATCGCACCATGTACTGATGTCGGGTCTAGATAATTTGTTTTAGTCCATCGCAACATGTTTATATTAATCGCGATTTTGACACTTGGATTATGAACAAAATGTCAAAAACACTGGTTTACGCGATGCATTCAGGATGATACAGCTCCACAAAGTGTACAGTGCAGTAATTGCAGTTGTTTTGTGTTACCGCGAAATAGGACTTTCTGATAGAAAGAACAGAAGGCTTTTGTTGCAAGCGGGAGAGGGTCACCTAAATTACCAATTCGAAGATAAACTGGTAACCCTTTCGCGTTTATTCCACTCAAAAAAATTACGCTAACGAATAGTGAACACTTCGATGTAGTCGATTAATCTAGTAAACGTGTTGGAGTGAACAGTTCTGAATCTGTTGCTGGGATTAGCATAGTGCTTCCTCTCCCACGCATGTCTTATTATCTGCGCCCAAAACGTTGTTGGTATCTTTGATGAAATCACTGTGATAAAGTTATCTGCTATCAATAATTTTATGCATAATAGAATGTGACAGGTAATTCGATGACGTAACTGTCTCGCTGTTCTGTTTCTGCAGATCTTGTTATCAATCCGCATTCCAGTGGTGAAAACCGAGCCTGAACCACTCTAGGATCAACAGCCATTGAATGCTGAGACATTTCATCATGAAATCTCTGCATTTGGTTGCATATCAGCCCGCACAATTAATAACGTGGAACGTTTGGTCCATATTCAACTACAGACAGTCCCAAATCGCTGATGACAGTGTAAAATTCTGACAGCGCGGCCAATTGAGTTTCAAAAGGCACATGCACATGAGGTTCTGTTCGGTTTGCTAATTTCGACTTCCCTGCTTCTCATCTCACTTCACAAGTATAGTGTCCTAAATCCTCAGCAATGTCATTACTGATCGCTGGTTTGCACGGAGAGAACGTGAACTTTTGCGGTTATTCAGGGTAAACAAAATGGCTATTTTCGTCATATGGAAGCGTCATATTCGTA
Source organism: Fasciolopsis buskii (assembly GCA_008360955.1). Taxonomy (NCBI): domain Eukaryota; kingdom Metazoa; phylum Platyhelminthes; class Trematoda; order Plagiorchiida; family Fasciolidae; genus Fasciolopsis; species Fasciolopsis buskii. The sequence goes on from LUCM01007351.1 coordinate 41,670, forward strand.
ACCAACAAGTGGATTTCTTCTCGCCGTTACGCGTAAAACTAGTGATAATAAAGCTGGCCTTTAGTTGGCCACTAGTTGTCTCAAATACACTCGTAACCACTTTTAATCTTGTGCTGAGAAGTGAACCGCGAGTGACAAAGGAAATGCTTACGATTCCACGAGTTTCTGTGGCGGGATTAATTGCAGCTTCGAGTTGAGATCCATGACTTTTTGACTGAGAGTTCCAGGCCCTTCTCCGGTCCTTGTTATTGTCATAGTTTCTTGATGGTAAGTTCAGCGTTGGTATTATAAAGTGATTGATTTTGTTTTCCCAACAGCTACCAGTGCTTCGAGAACGAATCCATGGGTGACGTTGAGTCATGTTTGTCTAACAGCGAATGTGAGCAAACATTCACACGCACGCACACACATTACTATTACTACAAATACCACTTCAACTACTACTGCTACTAGTATGACTGGGAAAACAAACAAATGCCTTGATTTACTCATACGTGCTTTCGAATTACCTTCTGGGTTACGTGATTTTCCAATCAACTTTCGTAGATCAAGCGTCTTGTTGCGCTAACACACAAGTGAAAACATCCGTATCTCGAATTTCTGAAACTCGTTGAATAATACTACTCCGATTACAATATCCTATTTTGATTGGTTTGCATTTCATCACCCTGAAACAACCCATGCTTCCAAAGTGCAAACCTTTTCCAGTTGATTCACAAAATCCGCTGAACTTAGGTGCAATCGAGAACAGAATGATAATCAGCGGCCTGAGAGGTCGGTTTTCTTTGCCCACTAGGGTGACTGCAACCAACAAAGATAAAAAAGATAACCAATCAATAGATTCAAAAACTAAATTCGGACGCGATGTCTCCGGTGCTGTTTGATACTACACCCTGGCATAACCAAGTACACACTGCAAAAGTTACGATTATTATAGACGAAACGGTGGGTTGTCATACAGCTCGTTCGTCTCTTCGGGAAAACGATGTCGGGAGAGATGAACATATTTCCTTAAAAACCACTATGTTCGACAGTACATCTCATTCATCCTAGAGTTCCGTACGACATTTCCTTAAAGTCTTGTAAAGTAAAATAAGCTTATCAAACAGCGCCGTCGATAGCAGTAATAATAGGCTGATGTTTCTTTTGCCACCAACAATCATTGTCCACGGTTTGGTTAGCTCATTTACCGGTTAATTTCCCTAGGTAAATCCGCTCATACTTGTCTCAGCTTCTGTGAGCTATAATCGAGAGTTCAGTAGGCAGAAGAGACCGAAGAGATGGAAGATGCCACCACGCACAGTGGACAGAGCGCTGATCAGGTAACCCGAGCACTCTTCTAATCGACCGTGACATACAAAGGATCACATGGGAGTCCGGCATACTTCCGTTTATCAACCCAGATAGTGGGTGTGTACGCACATTTATTTAGTACGAGACCAATCTATTCATTTTGATTGGCATCGCAAATAAGCTGTTTGCAACCTCACTAATTTCAGCGAAAACAAACATTAACAAAGACGAGATAAGAAAACAACGAAAAAAAATGGTGAATTGTGATCCGACATGTGCTATATTGTAAGATTTTACCCTCGATTTCCTTATTATCATCAACGTTGCCGCATTTCCAATTCAACTGCCTTAGTGAAATTTCATCTTAAGGTGAAAAATGGCGATAAGCAACGAATTGAATAAGCTATCCGGGCGTCCATATTTGTTGTCATCTAGGGAGACAACCATGTGATCAATAGATAAATGAAGGGGATTGCCTAACAATATAATCAAGGTGAGCTACGAACAGAATAATCGCAAAAACCACGTGGGCATTAAGTTCTGAGCAATCACGCGAAACGCCACAGTAGTCATAGAAACTTGGAACATCCGGGTTCTGATCATGGAATGCCAAAACGTTGGTTAACCAATGTCTACTACCAAAGTTACAAATCATGTGCTTTCTATCCACTCAGTCTTTCAAGTCGTTCACCTTAGCACAACCATTTCGTGTGCTACAGAGATCCATGGGTCAATAGAAAAGGCCGAACTAAAAATGTGGGCGACATGAAGGCAACAAATGATTTTGAACTTCAGTCCACAACAAAACAGGTGATAAACAACTGAAGATGTGAAGAGCAGAAATCGTGCTAGAACCGGTTAAGAAAAAGGAAATCTTTCTGCCGATAAACTCTCGATTACAACAAAAAGTGAATTTCTTTGCAAACGACGCTATTCGTGAGTACCTCCAAATGTAAGTTTAGCATCGTACAAACCACTTAGAAGCCTGAGTCATACATAGTTTGTCTTAGTGAGTCCATTATATTACGGACCGTCGAACGTAGAAAAACCATCACGACATCAAAAACGAGAAAGCAGTGAACGAACGTTTCCAGTAACTTCATCGTCCAGCTAATACAACTTAAAATATGGTTCTCCAGCAGAAATATACTTTATCTGATTTTCTAAATGACTCGCAATGCAATGGCAATATTCGACTTATTATTGAAAATCATGGAAGAATTTTACGGTTGTTTCATTCTTGTTGGAATTATCAACAGTGCACATAGATTACACCAGAAATGCGAGGGGAAATCTGGGAGCTCTCTGGAGGCAATGTACCCATATAACCATGTTGCGAACAAATCATAGAAGTTTCAGAAAGATCACATGGCATAACAGCTGCGAACGGTGAGTACACCGGTCTTATAAAACGGCCATGTCCACTCAATAATGTTTTAGTGAGCTAAACATGATATTGACGTCAGCTTGATCCAAAAGGAGAAAAATGGCCAACACACTCCTTGGAGGTAAACACGCGTATATCGAAGGAACTACCAGCTCACGCTGGAATGAAGCACTTGTGACGTCAGCCTGATATCTCACTGAAATTGAATGGTCGTATGTACTCTGCCGCAGTGCGCTCAGTTCTGTTGTACGCCTACAAGACATGGAGTATGTGTGGAAGATGTTCGTCGGTTAGAGGTTTTCGACCGTTTTCTACATAACATCTTCGCGATTGGATGGAGTGACCAGGTGAGTAATGTGGGGTTAGAAACCTAATATTAAGTGCCGATTCTGAGGACACCCTATCTCGATCTGAGGTAGACTATGGTGGTGGGTTACGTGTCGGTATGGCGAACCACTAGTCTACCAATACCATGCCCTATTTTTCGTTCCACCCGTGGAGTGGAAAAAGCCATATGGGGTTCAGCAGATGACGTGGCAACGCGAAATGAGAAAATACATAGCGAACTTAGGTAAAGTTGGTGTCTCGCGTCTTCGTGGTTGGGATCCAAAAGACTCGTTAACTAATTGGTTGGAGACACTGAAGGATATGGCAGTGAATCGCGAACAGTGTCGATCGTGTTGTCACTTTCTATCAAACGAAAATGATTGAAAAAGTACGTTTGTACAATTAGACTGTGTTCCGTGTGTTGGCTGCAGTAGCACCTCACCTTGTTCCACCTATGTACGTCCACTCCCTGTTCCCATTGTGCTTTCACTCCTTTTCACTGCTTTTATAGAAACGTGTAACCCTGGGGAAAAGGCAGCATTTAGTGAGGCTTACTTTGCTGTTTAACGCTGAATGATGTTGGTGTCTCTCCCTGAAAATTTGCCCACCTACCCGTAATGAGTGAAATAAACAGATTTGGTTTTAGTTGATACTCCGAAAAACAGAACTCGCCCTAATTAGCACTGTCTTGCCCTCTTTTTTAGGCCTACATTGGTGTCAGCAATGAGAATGATAAATGAAAACGCGACTTCATACTGCACTTGGAAACACCGTTTCGGATGATGAACGGTGCTCGTCAACGAAATAAGAACTGGATGAATATGCTCGAAGATATTACTGGCAGTTTACAGCATAAGCAAGCGCGCTTATATACACTTATGAAGCCGGCCAGAGGCATAAAAGTAATGACTCTCAAATACGATAACATAACTGCACAGAATATCCACGATTTTCAAGCGTGAAATGGATGCATACACCCTGTGTGTAGCACGTAACGTGCTGAGCGCCATACTGTGCTAGTCATGATGCTGGTAGGTGCGCTTACTGGGCTTCGACCCACGTAGCAATTTCCGCTTTTGTGATTTTTAAGTTGCTTAAGCAATACCTTCAAAAAACATTGTCCCGCTGAGTACTACGCCTGGTGAATCATCTGCCCAAGTGGGTAGTTGCTGATGCGATTGATAACCTCTATGAACAACGGAAATTAACAGTAACCTTTCAGCAACGATAGTTCATGAACATTAGCTCTTCCAGCGACCTTCAGTGCTGTCCCTTTGGTACATTGTAGAGAGTAGCATTTCGTGCTGGGCCTGAAATGAACAGGCAACGGTAGAGATTCTACGACTGACTCAATATCCTCCTCAATATTTGAGAAAAATAGCAGCTAACCGTGTGGATGCTTTCTTGCTGGTGAAGGATGAGCACGAAAACGTCCAACGCAACCAGGATTACGCAGTTACCAAACCTCAATAGTTGTCCGAGGAAATGAAGAAATTTCGATTAAATCTGGGAGTTAGTTCTGCTGACAACTAGAATCGAATATTAGTTTTACTTGAAAGTCGGGCCATATAAGCATATTGAGGATTCCAAAGAGGCATTATATCATATTTGTTAGATACAATGCTGCTATCAAAAAATGACTTACCATCGGTATTGCGTAGTTCATTATCATGACGATAAATATCGAAGTATCGTTTAAACTAGATGCGCACTCACTAATCAAGCCGTCCATGTAGTGTGACAGTAAGTTGTGGTGTTATTCCCTTTATACTAGATCTACGTATGGCCAACTTTAGAATGAAACGGATTTCGGTCTGCATAACTGGAGATTGGACACACCGTCTGCACTACAGCTGTCGCGGACGGAGCCAGCACTTCCCCAAAGACAAACACATGTCTTCGGAACAGTAAGAGCCGAAACTTAAACAGCAGAATCATTGTGTTAACCCAGAGAGTGATGCTAACATAATAATGACAAAAGACCTTTTCCTAACGTCTCGCAAAACAGCACTGACACATCAGAGCAACTGAAACTCAAAACTCAATTGATGAGCACAATAAAAACAAGATAATTCATATATCTGTCTCTCGAAAAACCAACGCCATAAAACAAAAATGATGACCAACTTACCTCGCACTTCTCCCAAGAGCACTGTTATTTCGGTAGTGAAGTTCAACTCACTCATTATTAATCCTTAGAGAACTAATCCAGAATCTTAGTAGCCCTGGCGCAAACAGGCAAAATGTTGAGTAATATTTTGGCAAAAAACAAAAAATACGCATACGTATCACTGCTTGTCCAGCAAATAAAGCCAACTATGAGACGAAAATAATACTGCTCCTAGTTCTACCCGTATTGGTCCCTGTCTCTATAAATCGATATCGTTGTGGAGAAAGTCCTATGTTAGTTGCGTTCGATTCCAATCGATCGGATTTCACAAACCCATTGCTTAATGAAGAAGAACGATCCGACCCATGTAACTTTCATTTGGTTTCAGATAATTCATACGTCTAACCTGGCACTGCGGGTGGTGGTGGTGGTGCAGGGAAAACTGCGTGGAATATTTTAATAAATCTAACCCTAAATTAAGAATGTGAACACTTAACGACGACCAATCAGTTGTTCATGTGATTTATAAACGTAGCCTGTGTAGAACAGGTGTAGGAATATTCGTGATAAGACGTAGCAACAGTTACAGTTTTCTATCTAACAATTAGGTTATCATCACAGTCTAGATATAATTACAATAGGAAATTTATAGATTTACCCAGGTTAGAAGATTTGCTTCGCCGTAGTCGCATGTCAGTTACACACAAAGTTACACATAAGTAGCCAAAAATGAATAACATTACTAACTTAGAGAATTCCTTCTTCGGGAACACCTAACCAAAAATGAGGAGTTGGATATACAAAAAAGCGATTCGAGCTCAGCCACAAACCAGCAGCGCTCTCGTATACATTAGAGTTCAGAAACTGGCACGAAACAGGTGAGCTGAAAGGCTATACACGAGCGCTTATTAGAAGCTTTCACGGATAACTACTCAGACGACGTATCGAATTAATCGTTCACTTCGGTCTGCTTATCGCTGTCCTGACCAGGGCGTCATACAGCGCGACTAAATGCTGGTGAAATCAAGTCAAATGAAACGAGTTCGTCCTTAGCTGATCTAGTGAGCCAATCCAGACGAGTTAGCTGTCTTACAATGGAAGTTCTTGGGGTAGGCCGACACAGTATTATGCACAGCTGAAAAAAATCCATGTATTTATTAAGTGAACCCAACGTCATACCAAATCCATCGACAACTAAAAACCAGTATTGTTACAAAATCCAAATGAGATGTATAAATCAAACAGAACAACAGAAACCACGAGTATCATCAACCAGCAAGTCCTTCCCAAGTGTCTAGGTTACCAACCCTGCATATATATACATATATATATATATATACTTATGGTAGTTTAATTTGACGTTGCTACTCACTGAACAGCACGTCAGAGGAATTCACTTCTCTTTTGTCATCACTGCAGGTGAACAGCCGAAGCAGATTTTGTGTTATCGCGACGGTCAATCCGTGCTCATCACGAGAAGTGGTGTCCGCCATGGTTGCCCTCTTTAATCCTTCTTCCTCAACTTGACCATTCAGATTAGAGAAATTAATCTACCCTCGAGTCCCAGTAGTGTCACTGATATTTTCTCAATCTAAATTTCTTGATTTAGAGTAATCGGATTTCGCGCTCAATAGCATGACAGTTACAAGTATTTCTCGACCATGTCAACACGGTGTATGTGAACTTAGGACGCGTTTTGTAGCTCCAAGGTGAGAAATTCTGTTGCAAGAGAGGATCGGTTCGAGATTATTTTCTAGCAGGATGAAGTAAATAAACTCAAACTCCTACGTATTTCTACCGCGCTAAGCCGTCGCAAATCGGACGAAATATCCTTGCGTGTATAGAAGGCTCGATCGGCATTTACCATTACTCAAGGTCTACTCTCTGTTCCTAACTTTGCTTTTCAGCAAGCCGATCCTAAGTTTAAATGACTATCGTCCGTCCCCACTAGCTGAAATGAAAACAAATCAAGGTCAACCGGCATACAATTACCTTTATTAAGTAAAATTATTACATATTTATAGGTCACTTCGCCTGCATCATTGTACCTGTGCGACTAACATTATTTCATCGCTGGTCCGGGTCGCGCTTCGGTTGATCCATTTTGTACAATGCAATTCAAGCGATTTAGTTCACGACGCTTTTGCCGACTTCGGACCACTCGTCCTGATTGCTGGTCAGGCCCACGATATGGCCTTCTCAGTTTCCATATTCGCATTCTTGCCTTCTGTTCACGCCACCATGTCGGCTGGCCGCTGGAAGCCGATGGCATAACGCGGTCTCACCCTGGACTTGCGTCCTTCACTTGCTACGCCATTCTCCGAGGTAAATAATGGGTGTAAGATGGGAGGGAGGTCAATCTGGATTACCGGGCTGGTGTACCCGAGACCCTCCAACGAAATGCCTGGAGATCTTACACGATATGGCTAAATGCCGCAGCCAGCAACATTAATGCATTCGAACTGTTACTACTTTTCTACAATTCTTCTGACTTATGATCTTAGGATTCGTCTTTCATTATCAATAGGCATCGCAAGGTAGCAACTGAAACCGGAGCGTTAGTGCCAGGCTAATGTGTGTAAAAACTTCAACAAGAGTGGCATACTGCCCCGAATGGGAAACTCTGTAAGTCTGTTAATGTGGCCAGCTTTGCATACAGTTAAATCCCGCCTGTAGAATATTTCGGATGTGTTTGTAGACTTCATCTAAGTAGCAAGAGCAAGCGCAAAGAAATCGTCAGTGCACGCCAGATTCAGCAAAACCAGTGTTCCTCTACCAAGTTAGCAAATCACCGAATGTTGAGAATGATTCTGGACCGCCAAAGGCATTAAAATATTTAAGAAAGAAATAAGTATTTCAACTGAACAAAAAATGGCAGATTCCAATGCAGAATGCGGATGTGTATGACCACGGCAGCAAAAGCACATTGTAATAATACTATAGCGTAAACTATTATCCATGATCGCACGAATTCCCAAGCATTTTGCGAAGCATTTGCAAGTTACGAATTCACGTGATGATTTCGTATCCAACAAGTGTGTGATAAAGTCCTAAATTTTGATGAGCTAGCAAACTAGAATGGCGGAAGTCAATGCTGATTGCGCAAAACGCACTAATACTATAACTCCTACTCCAAAACTCTAATCCCACTACTCCTCCTACTAATATTAACACTAATACTACTAATACTACTAATACTACTATTACTACTACTACTACTACCACTGCTACTACTAACATTAATGATAATACTACAACCATTAATAACACCACGACTATTAATACTACTGCTACTACTACTAATATTACTATTATTAATACTAAAACAAATTAATAATACTGCTGCTACTACTACTATTAATATGTTACTATTATTGCTAATACTGCTATTATTATTACTAATAATTATACTACTATAACCACTAATAATCAAAATGCAAACTACTACTATTACTACTACTGCTAATACTAAAAATAAATAATACTACTAATAACACTGTTACTTCTACTAATGGTAATACAATTAACTACTACTATTATTTATACTACTATTTATACTTCTACTTCTACCACTACTACTAATACTACTACTACTATTGCTACTAATATTACTAATACTAATACTACTAATACTAATACTAATACTAATAGTAATAATTGAAATAATACGACAAACTATTACTATTACTACTAAAACAACTGGTACTACGAGTACACCCACCACCAAAAATTAGTATACTAATAAAACTACTACTACTATCACTACTACTAATACTTACTAGAATAATAATAATACTACTACTACTACTATAAAATACCACTAGTACTACTACTAATATTACTACTAATACTACTACTACTACTACTACTACTACTAGTACTTCTACTAATTCTACTTTTACTAATACGAAAACTGACTAATACTAAAACTACTACAGCTGCCACAACTATTAGTACTACAACTACTACTATTTCTACCACTACTAGTAAATTATTACTGCTAACTAACTACTACTATTACTACTAATACTACCACTACTACTACCACTACTAATACTACTACTACTACTACTACTACTACTACTGCTACTATTAATGATTCTAATATTACTAATACTAATACTAATACTAATAGTAATAATTGAAATAATACGACTAACTATTATTATAAATACTAATACAACTGGTACTACGAGTACACCCACCACCAAAAATTAGTACTACTAATAATACTATTACTACAATCACTACTACTAACACTTACTAGAATAATAATAATACTATTATTACTACTATAAACTACCACTAGTACTACTACTATTATTACTACTAATAATACTACTACTACTACTACTACTACTACTACTACTACTACTACTACTACTAGCACTTCTACTAATTCTACTTTTACTAATACGAAAACTGAATAATACTAAAACTACTACAGCTACCACAACTATTAGTACTACAACTACTACTATTTCTACCACTACTACTAATACTACTACTACTATTGCTACTAATATTACTAATACTAATACTACTAATACTAATACTAATACTAATAGTAATAATTGAAATAATACGACAAACTATTACTATTACTACTAAAACAACTGGTACTACGAGTACACCCACCACCAAAAATTAGTATACTAATAAAACTACTACTACTATCACTACTACTAATACTTACTAGAATAATAATAATACTACTACTACTACTATAAAATACCACTAGTACTACTACTAATATTACTACTAATACTACTACTACTACTACTACTACTACTAGTACTTCTACTAATTCTACTTTTACTAATACGAAAACTGACTAATACTAAAACTACTACAGCTGCCACAACTATTAGTACTACAACTACTACTATTTCTACCACTACTAGTAAATTATTACTGCTAACTAACTACTACTATTACTACTAATACTACCACTACTACTACTACTACTACTACTACTACTAATACTATTACCACTACTACTACTAGTGCTACTATTACTACTACTATTACTACTACTATTTTAACAACTACCACTACTAAAACTAATATTACTAATACTAATAACCACTACTACTACTGATAATATTACAAATAAATAACTAATAATATTACAAATGCAGAATTTAACTACTAATCTAATTAATATTAATACTACTACTCATAAAAATACACTGACACTGACAACTATTATTACTAGAAATATTATTACTACTAGTACTACAAACACTATTACTAATATTACTACAACTACTACAACTACTACCACTGCTAATACTAACATTAATGCTACTACTACAACTAATAATACCACCACTAGTAATAATATTGCTGCGGCTACTACTAATATTACTATTATTATTACTAACACAAACTAATAATACTGCTGCAACTACTACCA
>LUCM01007353.1:4461-26229 GCA_008360955.1 Fasciolopsis buskii
TTTTGATATCCAGTCTAGTTTTCGCTCATTTCCATTCCGTTATCGCATCCATACTGATACTCATCCCCACCCTATGACTCTCTTGACTATCGAGTACCCCGGCCAACGGGCGGCGACAGCCACTGCCCTCCAGCCATATTTTGCGCCCGCGATACGCACCTTTGTTGCATTCAAACAATATAACTTGCAGTGTAGGACTGGAATGCAACCACAGAAAAATCTTTGCGAACAATTACCTAGCTTTGAATTAAAGACCCCTGCTCGGAAAACCACATTGCCCGTTATGATCCTGTGAGCGTAAACCACATTGCATTGTATGTTTTGGTTTCCGTTTTCCATGTCTTCATTGTGCCTTCCTGGCCTAATTTTAATGTTATCTTGCGCATGACTCTCGTATGTCGAGAGATTTACAAAAACAAACAAGCCTCTCAAATCACTAGAGGTCGCTTTCACCCTCTGTCTCTTCGATTCACATAGTCCGTGTTTCCATGTGCATCATCTATGTAAAAAATTGATCTTGCCTTGCGCATGCATCTCGCAATCGAGAAAATATACATTATCATTATCATTATCATTAACTATTCGTTCATCATTGGCATGCTCATGTTTGTTCACATCCATTTCTCTATTGTTCTGTTATTTACTAAATGAGTTTTTCACGAACACAGCTCAACAGACACAGCGGTCTAGCCATATGCTGTTGTCAGACTGTCGATTTTTACAAATTTTGTTTTGTTAGTGACCATCTTCCGTAATTCACATGCATCTGTCAGCATTCTCTTGTTCTTGACTCTGTCTCCGTATCCTCTCTCAAACAGTAAAGAGAGTTATTGTTTACCTCGCATTACTACACCACAACGGTGCATCGCTCTTTCTATCGGGTTTTTACTCTTGAACTCCGCCTTGCTCATCATGCTTGTTCTGTCATCCACTTATACCGTTTTGGATGTGCATACTGTTTGCATTAAGTTGTCTGTTCATGTTCGCGCGTGATCACTCGCGTTTTATCCGGCATAACAACGTCTGGAACTAAAGACTTGACGAGAACGTGACAGCAAAATTGCAAGCTTGCATGCTGAGCGGAAGCAACTTTGAAGAGTTGCGCATGAGACACGCTAAAATACTAACGAGAAAATTGCAGTGCACCCCAAGGCTTCATGTTTTCGCGTTTTCTTGGTTTTCCTTGATTATGTGTCATTGTTTGCAGTATAAACGCCAGGAGTGTTCTCGGTTCTTCGCACCCAACAAATGCGGGTCAACTTTTGGGCTCAAAAACCTGCCTCCTCTTAAGTTAAATTTACATTTAGTTTACTTTTCAACTACATACTCAGGCAAGCCTTTCCACTGGGACAGCATCGTCTTGAAGTGTTTGGATTTCTGAATTTCTCCTTTCATCAAAAGGATTCGACGATCTAAGTTCACTATGTGATCAACTTCCGGTAAATTTCTAAGTTACGGTACGCGTCAAATTTTAATGTTTGTTCGCCGCCACAAACTCAAAATTTTTGAATTTACGCCGGATCTACAATCACAGGTTCCCAAATGCAAAGTCGGAATTGACTAGAGGCCTGGGTGCTTAACCTATTTATTACCGATTAAGAAGGCACTGAGATTCAAGGGGAAGTTTAAATAAGGCGATTCGCAAATTGACGTACATTATCTCCGATGCTTTAGCCGAACATTTCGTTTTTCATTTTCATAAGGCCGAACTACTTCCGTAAGATAATCCACATAGGTGCACCCAGAAATCACTTGCTAGGAAAGGCCCAGAACAAGAAAGCAATCCGGTGGATCGCTGCTTCTTGTGCAACGAATTCTGTTTCCCTGCGCAAGCCGTTTTGCAAAGGCTGTTGGCCAGTCATTTATAAGGGCTAATCATATTTAGAGCGTGTGTTAAATGCAGTGTGTAAAAGAAAAGCTGTGGAAACAGACATTATAATTATTCTAATACTGCAGCTCTTGACCTTCTCAAGGCGATTTCTCCAATGACCTATTCGGTTTCAGTGTAGCTTGCCACATCTGCTGCTTGCTGATGCGGGAATTTGCGGATCGTTAATTCCAAAGAAAATCATTGACATGCTCTAGCGCAGTGTTCCCATTAAGATTGGTCTTTTGTGCATCCATGGTGTCATTGGCTGTCATCTCACCCTATTTGGTGGATCCGTCATTCCAGTAGGATTGAATTCTAAATGCTTCGCCGATGACTATCCTTCCAGGTTGGAGTTGAATGTCCTGTGTGCGTGGGTCACTCCGTTTCACCTTTTGCGACATCTAATTCTATCGCAAGCTAGTCAACAATCCAGAGATTGCTCGCACACTGTTGCAGTAACAAAGGTGAGATGGTAATCAGATCCCGAAGTACGTGGGGTCAATGGGGATCCTTCGCCGAGAGTTTCCAAGGCTCAGTATAATCAATGCACTGCAAATCGTTCCATGTTTAAATGCACCATTTTGGCCAGATTACTGCGAAGGGCTCGGGTCGCTGAAAGAAAGGGTGGAGCAACTGGGTAAAGGAGTCGGTCGGTTGGGGCAGGCGAGGGATCACTGGATTATGTTGTGTTGATACTGCCTAGCTGCCATGACCCGGCAATTGACGCAAGCATGGATCTAGGCTTCATGTAATGGACATATTCCGGGGGGCAAGCTTGTATCCAATGGCACCGGCTTTCACATACCACTGGGTTGGCCTATGCAAAGTTTGCCGGTGCAAAAGCCAATGCCCCTCCCGGTGAAGTTTTCTGGTACGTACTGGCAAGAACCTCTGTTATCCCGTGGGGAAACAATAGTTCAATAATCAAATAGGCGCGCACAGTCCAACCAAGCGCTTTGAAGCACTTAGGGAAGAGCGTCAATCTCAGGTGGCGGTCGTAAACATGTGATGCGATCAAGCTACCCAAATCCACTGCTGTGTAAGGTGGACAGATGCTGTGCTACTGGATCAGTCCACTTCAAAAGTTGAGTCAATAAGCCTTATGGCAAAGGAGAGATGACAGCGTCCAAATTTCAAGAAAAAGAGCCAGGCGAAAGCCGGAATCAATATGGGGTTTGAAGCAGACGTCGAGTTATCTACGGCAGATAATTATAGTCTAAGGCAGTGATACAAGTAAGACCTGGAATGAATTCTGGGCGGGCGTTGCAACTACCCCTTTGTTGAACGGAACTGCAAGGGTTGTAGGAGCTGCATCCAGAACAAAATCCAGGTGCCCCCTGGAAACGTCCTCCGAGGGCAGCACTGGGGACAGCGAAACATGAATATGGAACGCCAACGCTCAAATTACCCAGAGAATGGGTTAAACTAGCTACCAGGACAAAGTGATCCGGCCTAGTCGCTATTACAGAAATTTGGGCGGCAAAAAGCCAGGGGAAATTCTTATGTGGAACAAGGTAACATACAAGCAAGATAGAGTAGATTGTAGATGAGGAGTCCGACCTGCATTACTTGCGCTTCAGAACTTCAGGAACCGGTGAGCGCCGTTCACTGTGCGCCCTGCGAAAATGTAGTCCCACTTACGCCTTGCCAGGTTTTCAAATAAGACGGTGTTTATTGGAGGTAAATAAGGGTCCCAACTGCAAGTACTTAGAAGGATTCGGACTTTTCGGTCTGGTGCAAGTAGTTGGCCAAAACTAAGGAGTTTATTATGTCAGGGAATTTCAATTATCCGAACCCTAGCTGGAGAAGTTAGCGCCTCAAGGGGCATTCCTGAATAAGTTGTCCTACAGCGGATACTAACTCACCGTGTAAGATAGGACAATAGGCATAGTTTAGGGCAATGTCAGCCTCTGGTAGGCATCTTGATCATTAAATATCGAAGAAATATAAGACGTTTAGCAAACAATAAGCTACTAGGGAAGGGTGATTACGTGGCCAGTTTGTGTTTTCGTTGGGGAATGAACCGCAAGCTTGAGTCTCTCTCAGGTTTTGTAGTCGGCTGGGGGCTGGAGAAATTGAAGGGCTGAGGGTTAGTTGCCCAGTTTACCGGAAAAAGGAAAGCCCGATGGCAAAAGAAAAGCAAACAGTCATTAGGAGAGGATTGATCAAAATTACCAGGGAGTTTGTCATTTGGGGCAATCGCTATCCACCGTGGTGGCATCCAAGAGCAAGGCGAGCAACGAGAACCAGTAATAGGTGATAGGCAACGTATGAATGCTATCTTGGAAATCAGGCGTACAAGGCTGTAAATGTTGCGCAATAGTGGCAAGCGCTCCAACGACAGCAGCACTTGTCTGCGCAAAACCTGGCACGGGGTAATAAACGCAGACCCCAGGATGCACCATGCATGTGCGCAGTCTAAGTTAAACATCGGAGACTGTGTAGCCGCATCTGCACAATCGGTCGGGAAGCTTGCGCTTACCGAACAGGAAAAATCAATTATCTTTGTTGGAACTATAAGGGCTATTCCGGCTCGCCGGCTAAAGTATTTATCAGCCGGCAACTCTAGAAACTTGCCTTGATCCCCGAAACTTCGGTGCCCTTTGCAAGCTGGGACATATTTAGGTACACTAAGTAAGCGTGATGCTGCCGGTGAGGGTGGGGCAAATATGGCAGTCGCTTAGCCATTAGTGTAACTAACTGTGGCTCTACGGTACTCAGCCTAAAGGGAAAGTACCTGAGAATTGGAAAACTTCGACGATAGATAGAACATACAAGAGTAGACTCAGACAAATCTAGTGGGACTACACTCCGGTGAGTCTGACATCCGCCCGGTGTAAACATTTGGAGATAGTCACCAGAAAATGTGCACGCACCTAGTGAATCACGGTGTTGGTTCACCAGCACGGTACGAGTTCCCAATAGAGATGTCATACCTGATGAAGTTTTACTTTTCTTGGATAAAGTAACGGAACTCTTAGAAGAGGGACAGGGGTTCCAAGCTTGATACATGGAGTTCGGCAAGGCTTTTCAGTCGACATCAAACTGAATATGAGTCGGATGCTTTACTTGATGAACTGGTAAGGAAAATTAGGCAATGTGAGTAAAACTAATTATTTCTGTTAGCGGTATCTGTCAGCAAACGTTGCATGATAAAAGGATTTGCCCCAAGATTTAAGGGGAAAGCTGGAGAAGAAAGACAACTGGAACCGGAAAAACATGAGTGGAAGATCTAAAATTGGATCTTAGGGCAATCAAAAGGTTCCTTTGGTGGCTTTCTAGATTAAAACTGACACTAGAAAAGCTCAGTAGGCAAACACAAAAAGATAAATGGCAGGGAAATAAGAAAACATCGCTGGCCACCACGGCACCAGTGACTGGGGGCCGACCTCTTGCAAAACATTAGCCTCAAGGACGTGCCTATCAAACGCAAGCAAATGTCAACCATCAGCTTATCCGAGCTCTTAAATTTCTGCCACCATGCTGCCTGTCCGATTCGCTGCTGTTAAACAGAAGATATTATTGTATTCTAAATCAATGTGATGGCAACAAGCTAGCGCTTGAGGAGAAAATTAAAAGGCGGATCCAGCCGTTCCGGCTGCATAGCAGGTTTTCAGAACAGGCGGCAAGAGGCGAGTTAAGACTGTGACGATCAAACTGTGATCCAGAATGCAACAGCTAACGTGCAACGAGAACTGGAAGAAGTGAAATAGCATAAACTAGGAATACCAGTCCTCAGCTGTCGCCATTCGCGGAGCAGAGGACAAGCAACCGCGCGACGCGCTCGCAAAAATGACAGAAAACAAGGATTTAGGCAGGTGAAAAAATGGATAGAAGTTGGAGTTAACTGTCCCATCCAGACCTAAATAAGGACTGGCACTTAGATTTTCTGGAATGATTTGTAAATTCATATGCATGAAATTGAACGGAAAAGAAGATGGACTTTGGTACTCCAAGATGACAGTCTAGGAAAAAAATAATAATCAGAAGGGGAAACAGGCACAATTTTAGCTGAGGGTGAGGTAGAAGGTTAGACGTTCCACCTATTTTCTCCCTATAAGAGGAATTCGAAATTGTTCAGTTAGAAACCAGATAACTAAATCGCTATCTTTTAAAACAGCGAGCTGAATGAAGTTCCTTCAAGCAAACATCTGCTGGTTCACGTTTATCGGAGTCTAGAATACTAACAAGAACCAGGTGACCTTTGAGAGTCGGGAGCATTTGAGTAGCCCACAATGGCGTAAGAATTGGGCATCTGGCCCGCAATTGAAAATAGAGCCATGCGGAAGATAGACTGACGAAAATTCGAGATAGTCTGTCTCAAACAGGTTATTTGCTAACATAGAAATTGGATCCCTCTTAAGAAAGAAGCCACGCGCTTCTTACTTTTTATAGGATCATAAGTTGACTTCCGAATTCCGAGAGGAGGGAGGTCACAAATTGTGCTGAGCTAGATTTTTCAAGAACGTGCAGCTGATCGACGGACAAATTTTTTGACCTGCCGGTCTCACGGCTTCGTAAATAAAGGGACTGTTGAAAGAGTCCGAAGGATTTTCCCTGCATTATATCTTATCCTGATCCATTCCCGTGATATCTTTCGTGTCCTCAGCTGCAGCACTCTATATATTTACCAACAGCACTTCAAAATTGTGTGCATATTCCACATTCCCGTTCCAAAAGCCACCATACACAACACAACACGAAGCTTGCTATTGCTTGTTTCCTATCGTGCTTACGAGTGAAGAGGACCACTGGCTGATAAGAGAATCAAACATTCAGCCATTTTCGGCAATTGCGTGTTGGATTTCTTGGTTTCAAAACATTCAAGCAAAGAAGAAAATTGCAACCGCAGCATGGAATACACGGCAGCCTGTAACGTAGAACTTAAAATATGAGAGCATCCAAATTGTGGGACACAAAACGATTCGAAGATTGAGGCCGCTATTGGATGCAACTTGGCAGAACCTCCTGACATTTTAAATAATAATAATGACGGCACGTTTCTCAAAGGTATCGACAGACATGTTTGGTTTTATAGCCAACCATTGCAGGGGTATTAAAAAATGCATCAAACACCATGATTCACAGATCAAGGCTTGGAGCAAGTTGGAAAATTTTTCTAGGGCGTTAACTCGATTCACGTATAGCGCAGAACTGAGCGTTTATATACGCCAAAAACGCATAAAACTTTCAGAAACCAAGAAAGCAAGTTGCTATTTTATAAGGCACACGTAAGACTTCTCCCGGACTAATATTTCATCTTGTGTTCCAACATGCGGCAGAGTGACAGGCTCGAGATTGAGAGCGTTCAACGAACATTTACAAAACGACTCCTGGGATACTCTTCCTTGCCAAACTGCGTGGAAGGTTGCGTAAATCTACACCTCGGTCCCTAATGGCAGCGTCGAGTTTAGATAAGCCTCTCCTTTTTTCATAAGATTATTGGTAAAAATGTGTGCATCTCTGCACCCCAAGTACAAATAACTTTTCCTATGGATTGCGCCTAGCTGGGTTCTTGGTGTCAGTTCCCATGTCGAGGATAGCACTTAGGAAAAATTTCTTCATCAACCAATATTACTCCCTTTGGAATAAACTATCCCAACATGTAAGAGTGATTTCCCCTGCCTCAGGTACCTTTAAAAATGAAATTAGGAAGGCAATAACCGTACAAAACTTGCTAAACATGCACGACCCTTGCACTCCAACAGAAAGGGCCAGTGAGTCGGGCCTAGGGTAGTGAGTGAGTACAAGAGATCTTATCTGAACACACTTAGCAAGGTCCAGCCGATTTCTGCTAGTAGTCTTAGTAATAGTTTCTACAAGTACAAATCACTAAAGGTATAAGCAGAAAAACTCCGTCAATTAACCAAATAAGCGCAATTTCTCACCTAACTTCTATCTTGTTTAGTGCGTCTGCAGCATGGCATATAAAACGACACATGTACTTGCATCATATTTTTATTTACTCCCAAACTAATATCCACATAAACTCCTTCTTCTGCATGCATTCAACAGTCAGTCCACTCTAAGCGCGCATCATCTAATGCCCCATTCTATATAACAACAATCAATTCTCGTTCTCATATTTGTACGCACCATAAACCTCAGTTGGAATATCTCAAGACTGCCATCTCTCCCTTTCTCCGTTCCATTTGTGCGCGTTTGCACTCGTGCCTGGCCAAGGGTCCACCATCCAGTTTCTGGCCCCATCCTCGCACACCTCAACACACCGTGAAAGCAAGCCGACCCAAGGCTCCGACCAATTATCCCAGGACGGACAAATACGACATGCTCCACGGCCGCGATGAAGTGGACGTTGCTTTTAATCTGCACGAATCACCAACGTAGACTGATGACTCTGTTGCAAGACTGTCTAGATATCGAGGCCACGTAATGTAATCCAGAAAGCCTGTGACTCTTTCAGCAGACAAGTCCTCGCAACTGCACAGATTTACTGCTGGAGCTACTCGCCCGTGGCTAACATGCACACCACTTTGACATCCAATCGCCACGAAGGCACCCACATTTAGATCCCTGTTCCAGATGCCGCTGCCACCGTCCACCGAGAACATCACCCCCAATTTTACCCTCAACAATCGCGGGTATCACTATTACGGTAATTGCTATCAGCTGAGCCTTCAAACGCAAACAAAAGAGCAAAGAAACCCGTTTTGTTTCACACTGGCCTACCGGCGTCAGATATATTATTAAAAGCATATAATATCAATCCTCACTCCTAAATGTCGACGAAGATTCCATTATTCATGTCTCCAAACAATGTTGAGTCAAAACTCTTTAATAGTGTTCTTCGTCTCTCCGCATTTTCAAAGGGCTTTGACTATTTTCTTGGCTCCAGGATCCATGGTAAAATGACCGGCGTACGTTTTCCTATCCATTTTAATACAGGGTAACTAGAGGCCATCAATACTTTTCCCTGCAGCTGTTTTGGTCCGTTGACAAGTTTTTACCAAGCCCTCAAAGTCCTTGGCGACCTTCTTAATGACATTTTCACGCTGACGACAATTTTATAGACCCGTTAGACTCGAATGCTGTGGGCACACCTTCACACTCGCCGCCATCTTCCAACTGAACTCTGCGCCTGTGATACCCATTATTGGTGCGTACAGACACCGTATTCCGCTTATTATGCTAGTTTTGCTATTTCCCCCCACTTTGCAACCGAATATTTACTTGCTTGTTCGATGTGACTTGCAATACCCCCGTAAAGTTTGATCATGCGGCCAAGCATGCCTCTCAAAGTGCTCGAGAAATACACACCTATATGTATATATATTTCTGAAGAGTGAAATACGGTTGAGAAACAGCGGCTGGCGTCAGGATATGACCAAATGATTTGAAATTTAAACATTTTTCATGAAATAATTCACCATGTGATATCATCGCTCAACTCACCATAAAGAAACCATGGAAGCAGTGTGCAGCTGTTTCATCCTTGTTAGGAATCATCAGCAGTGCACACCCACCGCGCCCGAACTAGGACGCGAACCCGGGACGAACGATTCTGAGTCGAACGCCTCAGCCATTGCGCTACCGGGCAGGCTCTGAACGGTTTGTTGAACTTTACCGCATGATGTTGCAGCTATCTATCATCTATCAGTAGGGGTCGATCGCTGTGAGCTAACGGACAGTAACCGTGCAAATCAGTGACGGATGTATCACTTCTTCCTGAAGGCAGTCGGTGGAAGATGACTATACTCATTAAGAACTGGAGAAAGATAGGATTGACAAGTAGGTAGTTTCGTAGATATTCACATCTAGTTTAATGGTGGTGCTGGCCACGATCAGTGAGATCCAGCGGTCAAGCTATATAGTCGGGAAGGTCTGTCTGCCCATACCACGTTGATCTTGCGGATTACACTGTGCGGCCCCCAGATCGTAACAGACTAGCGGCTGGGCGCGTAAGCAATCAATGGGGAATCATGCAATTTAACTTCGTCCTCGTTTTACCACCGTACAGAACGTACATCATGCTTGTGCAACTTGAGGTAGCCTGTGATGATTTCGGGCCAAATTGCTTTGGCTGTGTCTAGAAGCAGGGCAGACGCAAATACATTCTGCAAACTGGACCCCAGGTGAGATAGAACTGCAAGCGCATTTGTCCGGAATGGAAAACGAGAGAAAGGAGGTCGTCTGGAAACTTTTCAGTTGACGTCTTTAATGAATGCGACAGTAAAACCGCTACAATTTTAAAATAGGCTAGTGATCGCATCTAACCACGGAGGACAATCACAGCGCCTTGATTTTATTAGTTGCAGGAGATTTGAGTGTTAAATCGCAGATAGTTTAGGATGTTTTACTTTTTCCAGCAGGCTCAGCCATTGAGCTGCAGTTAGCCAGCGTCTCAGGGATTCTGTGTACCGCATGCGGTGAAGACAATCGGGATATCACGAATAGCCAGAAAATGAAGGGACCTCTGTTATAAGGTGATTTGACTTGACGTGCGATGCGGCCTAGAGCGTGATTGTAGGTTGGGCTAGATTTTCGTGATAAATTGGTTCCCTCCTATAAACAGCCAGCAGGATAGAACGTCTTGGATATAGTTGTAATTTTTCCACTCGTAGTTCCCATTTGGGTTTGTGGAGCCACAGATTGGATGGACTGGAAAATTCCCCCCCACGGTGCAACTGTGATAAGTATACTCATTCCTGAGGGAACTGGAGTAACAAGCTGAGGCTAGCAAAAAGGAAGACGGGCGGAGTTCAAAGTGTAAGAATCAGGTGGTGAAAGTAGATAAAGTTGGCTGTCCATGTCGTTTTCGCTCATTTTTCTAATTAAATTCAGCTTACGTCGTGTGTTAGGTTGTTGTCTCAAAGGTGATCTTGAGGGCTTTCCAGGGTAAGAATCTTAGAACGGAGTCCCGATGTGTTTGCTGGTGCTATCTAGTGGTGGGATCGGATAGAGATAAAATTGGGCGACGTCATTAAGTTTATTTGGTATGCACAGTGGACTGAGCTGCAAAATTGCATAGGCTGCCAAGGCAACGTCCTAGTAAATACAATCGTTTGGTGGTCGCCAAGGGCTCCCCATTAAGAGGGCGGGTCATGGTTCGCGAATGAATATTATCTTGTTCGTGCCTCCAAGACCCATATTGACAAGATGTCCCTACGGAATGCGTTTTCTTTCACGTAGTACCGGGATTGCTTAATGGGGATTTCGCCCTTTCTCCCCGCCCGTCTTGGTTTTCTATGCATCATAAGATGACCATAACTGCATGACCGCAGGCTGTTTTCCCGTATCTGGCCTTGTCTGTGGGCAACGTTATTGCAAAGGAGGCAATTGTGATGTAAGCTGGAGCAGCCGAAATTGGCCGGAACCAGACAACCAATTACAGGCAATGTGTAGGATAGTATGCGGGCGCCAAACAAAAACTTCAGTGAAGAGGATCACTCGCAATAACTAGTGGAGTAATAAGGGATTATCACAAAGAAAGATGGAGTTTGGTATGAGAAGTTAATTGGCTGTATTTCGCGCTAATGTATGGAACAAGTGAGACTAACAAAGTAGGGAAGAAACACAACAGAAAGGACCCATCCAATGGGACAAATACTGTCCAGGTTTGAAGCTAAGGAAGAAAAAAGAAAAATTCAAAAAGGGAGGCAAATTCACGGAAAGTTGTCTGAATAAATAAGACAATTAGGGCTTTTGGGGAGTTGCATTATTGGCGGTAAATGGGAAGTATCAGTTAGAGGGTGGTAGCCAGGTAATAGTGGCAAGTATGGGCGCACGCAACGCTAGAGTTTTCGTGGCATGGAACGCAATGCTTAATTATGAGCTCTTATTAGGGATATCATCCTCTTTTTGTGCTCTATTGCCTGTTATTTTACGTCCACGTGAAAGTGCCATAATACGTTTGCTGAGTTCTAGTTTCAAAGCTTCACTAAACTGAGCCAAGAATGAACACTCAAAAAAAGCAATAGGGTATCCCGTACTTAACAAGAAAAGCGACATTTATTTTAGCTTCTTAGGCGGAATTTTGACTGTGTTGTATCCGTTACACGGAAAATAGGATGTCTGAGAAGCAAGTTATAGGATAGCGGTAGGAGGTACGGCAAGTCATCGGGGAAGAGCAGACAAAATGCACAAGTTCAGGCGGAAACGACCGAACCACAGGAGGAATAGATATGGTTGGCGGCGACATCCCTTAAAGGAGAATGATGGGGTGTATCCAATGCGTTTTTTGAACACTATCAAATAAGGGTCTGATCAATTTTGGTGCACTACGGACCATGACTGGACAGAGGCCTAAAAGTCGTCTGAGGTGAGATAAGCATGACAGTAAATGCGTTTTGAAGCTCAAAAGAACTAAAGAAAAGTTTAGTGATCCCCTTAGTCTTGACACTTCGAAAGAATGTGCGGAAAGCGTAATCTTGCATGGGTAAATAATTCTCAATAGCAATTTTATCTAACCTTGAACGCCGTCCGAGGCTTGATGCCTGTAAGTCGTATAGCCACTATTAGTAGCAGAGCACCCCATGAGGTTCGAGGTACACCAACGGTTATGTCCTTTAATTCTCCAGTGATATTTGAAGATGCAGAATGAAGTTGGTAAAATATTTCATCTGGAATAAGTTTAGGCCATCGGTGATTGCGCTAGGAGAACAGACTTGCCGATTGTCATCCAATATTGCGTAGATTATGGTGGATTCCTAGCTCTAGGTGGCTGAACAAGTCTGAGATATATGTTGGAGTCATTTAGGGTCGAACGCTCCTGCCTTTTTGAAAGTATTACCCAGTCTACAAGTGATAGATATTGCCAGGTGACAAAGCTACAGAAGAATAGAAAACTCATGAGAACTAATGCACGCTGCTTGGAATTTCAAATATTATCTTAGATTGGGTTTATGGGGGAGTGACTGCAGGGCTGCATGATGGTTCAAGCTTTGGCCATCAATGTTAGACATTCAGATAGTTCCGAGCACGGCGCACCAATTGTCATTCCAAGGGGTCACCTGAAACCATTGAACAAATAGCGCATTTGATATGGTTCCACTTGAAGTGAGGATATGATTTGTTGTTCGGGATGTATTTCCGTGAATTTGGGAATAAGTAATGAACCGTCCCATGGTCATCTCCAGGAAAATGACCAAGCGGGTTTAGCTATTCCGCCAAAATGACCGAGAGTGATTATCTATTAAGGATACTGTTTTTCTGACTGCTGATTTGGCTTGTTGTGTCGAAGGTCCAGTATGGATAAGTGACTTAAACTCAAGGAAGTGTTGAGGGACGGTGGGGAATCCCAGCTCACGTTAGGAGCATTAAAGTTACCGGCCACTGGCTTACAGCTGAAAGGTTGCTGGGCTCCGTAGTTAGAAGCAATGGTATCAGGTACGAATTCGGCGGCAAACCTTCTGAGAAAAAACAAAATGCACTTCAAGGAAAGAGTTGAAGTGGACAAGAGGAAGCCCACTCCGGAATTCATGGACGGATTCAAGAAGTGAATTTTAAAAGACGGTTGTGGGTTAATTCCATTTTGTACATTAGAAACAAAATCAGACAAGTGGAACGGCCCCTACAAGCGTGGCATAACCTACCATGGTGTAGTAATTCGATGCGGCTGAGTAAACAGTCTATTTCAGTAATGAAAATTACATCCTGATTTATTTCAGCAATAAGCCAAAAGTAGGATTGGAGCTTAGCCATCGAGGATCTCTGGCTTATACACGTTAAATAGGGCTGCCGTGGTCCGTTCGGATCAGAGGTATGGGGCTTATAAGGCAATAATGTATGGGTCTTTGAGAGTCCCTAACAGATTGATGTTGACTGGCAGTCAGGGTAATCTCCAACAGCCACCCCCGGAAACCTGCTGTCAGTAGCTCCTGGGATTCCGCCTCAGAATTTGGACGCCTCCTTCTTGACCGAATGCCTTTTCGCCATCAACACATTAAGACACACCGTTGGGAACAGCGATAGAAATACATGAAGAAGGCGAATCAAGAAGACCCACCGAAATTTTCCCGCTATGGACAAGTTGGTAGTGGTTCCCGGGGCACATGAAATGGCAACCTGTGAGTGGGGCACTGCCTGAGAAAAATGAGTTTAGTCTAGATCAGGAGTAACGAGAAGGTTAGTGCGGCACGTGTATGTGTCATGATGCTTCTCTTTTGGTACGATTGGCAAAGGTGATGCGAACTAAAGTCGGAGTGATAACCCAAGTGTGGCCGGCGGACTGTGGCCAGGGAGGCCGAATCAGTGAAACGGCTATTACAGTGGAAGGGTTTACTCTCGGGAGCATGATGATAAATTTTAAACATGGGTCTTTTGCCGAATTTCGCGCAGGTGCTCAGTAAACTTGCGAGCTGCGATTGGACGCGTGTGGACCGTAAAGCTAAAAGCAAAGGTTCGGGAGACGCCAGTGAATTTTTATATAGTGGAATTCCTCCTCTTTGCGGATGCAGGAGGGATAATTATTTGCAGTGGGCTGCCTGCTTGATTGGAGAGGTTTTAAAGATTATGGGACTGGAATAAGACAAGGAGAACGGTGGTGTTTGAAAAAACCGAAACGAGCCGGCAGCTTTGTGGCTTTGCAAGGCCAGCTAACCGTTTTGGAAAATGGATATCGGTGGTACCTTTAGGATCTAAGACTGATATGAGCGACGGCGACATAAAAGTAGATCGGAATGCAGCCAAATGTGGAAGGACACTTAAATCGAGTCTAGATACGATTACACGTAGTTTGGGATCCGGAAAGGATCGAACTGGTGTGTTGGACATGCGGTGTCAAGCACTGACCAGATGGTGTTTCCCTCTGGACTAAAGACCAACAGTTTTTCACCTTGAGGTTGAGGCCACTGGACTCAAAAGCTAGCAAAAGAACGCTTTTGATAGACCTTCGTATTGCCACTAGGCTTCCGGGGATCGATCGCTGATTGGAAGACACCGTGAGTTCCCGTGGCAGAATCACTGAGCGATGATTCTAAATAGAAGTGTTTGACCAGCGATTACCGTTTGTGGAGCGGTCATGCTGTCAACGTCTACGGTTGGTGAATTTGCTGCGAGGGTCACGTTCGCCGGTGCCCGAGAATTGCTCATTTGAGATCCGAACGTATAGAAACTTCTGGGTTCGTGGCATAGGGATGCCGCCGAGTTTATTCGGGACTTGCCCATGGCTTCCTCTTATAGGGCTGTCTATGGAGATATGCTTTGAATCTCATTTAGTTGGTGTTCTTTGCTGCCGTTTCGCAGCTACCGATAAAGTGGCTCGCCGTCGGTAGGCCGGCAAAGTAGAAACTAACAGTCAGCGAGAGCTGGGATTTCCTACACAATCCGGTGCAGGTGAGCCGGCGATGCGCCATGCTGCAGTCATTAAGATTGCAGAAATTCATTTTCTGCAGGGTTAGATGTTCAAAACATTAAGTATAGTGACATATTGCGGCCGTTAATCTTCTGAGAACTTCTGTTATGATGGGATTCAAATACCTACTGGTTTTACTTAGGCCCTAAGAGCTGGACTACTCCGCGAGCTCCGTGATGAGCGGTACAGTGGTTAATCGCGCTACGATACTTTCAAGTGACTGTAGATTGTTGTGAATGTCACTGATCCATGCTGGCTTCGTTTTAGTTAGCTACGCCAAACACCTAGAGGGGGAACTCGGAGCACGTTTACTGCAAAAGGCGTCGTACTTTTTAGCCCGTAGGCTTTTGATGTTCCAGTGACCCGTCCCCACACAGGCCACAAGGCGTTTAGTCATGGACGCACTTAACGGACTACTCCTGTACGACGTCTTTCTTTGTCAGAATGGGGAAGGGGTAGTTGAACATAGGCGTGCAATTCGTAATTGGGTAGTACAGACATTTTTGTATCTTTTGACGCCTACTGACGCATGACAGGTAAAAAATGTGCATGCAGGTGACCACGCACATTTTCCGGAAGAGATAACGAAGTCGACTGATAGAATAATGATCACTTGTGCTTGAGACATTGATTTCCAACTTCGAGTAAGGCCAAAATTCGTGAGAAGGCAATGCGTCAAGCACGTCTGCAGCAACCATCAAGACGAATGTTGAGCACTGGGTTGTTTGCCCATGTTTTTGGCACCATATTGCCTTTCAGTGGTTAAGAGAATAAAAATGCCAAAGCAACGACAGCTGACTGCATGACTATGTGTAGTATACCTGCGAAAAGTCGTTTGTCGCGGCTGCGAGCCGACCATGTGGAGCAACGTTGTCCTTATTTACCATAGACTGTTGGCACCGAGTGTTACTGCAGCTACGGTGGTGAGCATCTTTTGCATAACCGCTGAGGAACTCTTCCAGAGACGATATTTGCCATGTTGCGGATAATAAGATGAGCCAGACGAAGCAACCTACTGAGACTCACTGGGTACCAAGGTAAAGGGAATTTGGCTCTAGGGTGAGTCAGGGCCGAGATGCAAACAATAAATCCAGAAGGTCTACACAAGGGAATTTCTGCAGGAATCAGTGACATATCTTCGCGAACACTCCCCAGCTATTTGTGCGTCATTCAGCGCTTCGGATTCTACGGTATCTGGGTGATTATTGATTTCGTCTGCAAGACGTCCAGCGTCCATCACAACATTAGCAGAATTCAATAAATGTTACCAAAAATGAAAGGAAACCCATGTGCCGCTGCACATGCTGATGAAAATCGTCAACAATAGGCATTCATATACCGTGCTTCCAACACATAAGGGAATTGATTTGTGTGGTATAAGCAGCTCACTCTTCACGATCGGATCTCGACTATCAGCTGATGGTGGATGGCGGGAAATGGAAGCAAGTGGTTGCGTCTACGACATCAACCACCACTGCGCACACCACCTCTCGCCTTGCCTGAAGCGTTACTAGTTATACTTAACCTGGATGTCTGATTACAGTAAACTAGCGATGTAGCGAAGGGCAAATTATATTTTCTGAATTGTAGACATCATTAACTTATTGTGACGGCTGCGCTGGAGCGTCCTTGGCGTTTCTAAGTATACTCAATAGAGGTTACATCAAATGAGTGCTGCAGGGGCGAAACAACGGTGGCAGGCACCCATTCCTTAAGATTGACGAACTGTTGGAATTGAAGTGGATAATGGAAACTCGTGGACTGTCTCCACTTTCTTCATAAGCCGCGAGGCACCTTCCGGATTTATCGTGTATCCCAGCGTCTCTAGCACGATTACCAGAAATACTTCTATCCCCAATTCTCAGCCAAAAGTTCAAGCAATGGATACAGGTGGCCGGCATGATTTGCTAAAAATTTACTGATAACCAAAATTTACTTGGTGCATGGGGCAAATACTCTGCTAGGTGGTAGGTGAATTACCAGCCTCCTAGCATTGCCTAATGTCCGCGTTGCTTTAGGTTTGGCGCGTAACGACTGAAAAGATTTTAATGAGCGTGTCGTTTGCGTAAACATCTGAATTTGGAGATTACTTTGTAGTCCTTGGTTCATTGCCCAATCCTTTTTAGTTTCCATATGGCACTAATTAGTATTTTCTGGCTTACTAATTTTCGAATGCAGCAGCGGCAATACAGTCGGTTTCCAGAATCCTTTCAAGCTCCGTCAAAGTGACAAATTCGAGGCCGCCGTTAAGACAATCAGCGCATTTACGACCTGCTGGAAAGCGTCTAGGACCACATCGAATATTCGCAGGTTATTAAGGAATCGGCTGACAGGTAGTTGTTCGATCTAAATACCATTCAAGTTTATCTTCGTGAAATGCCTGACAAGGCACCAGTGTAGGGTATCCAATAAATGAAAATCTAGAGGAAGATATGAGGGGGACCAAAATCTAACTTCCTTGAACTTGTCTGCAGGTCATCATCAACAAGCAAAACTCATAAATCGCGCAAAACATTCAGCGTCCACCGGAGTTGCGATCAACTACATAGAACGCGCGACTGCTTCATTTGATGAAGTTTGCACAATGGTAGCGCCGGACCACCGATAAGCCTTGGAGAATAATAGAATATGTTGATGCCCTTTTGACAGCAGGCCTTGGTCTTAGATAGGGGTGAAAGCGAAATTTTGACGCGGCTTTGGCGAAAATTTCTGACAAATGACAACCCGGGGCAGCTGTGAAATCCAAAACAAGCGGTGCGTCGGCTTATGGTCGGATTTGGAATCGTGCGTTTCCCATATTTTACCAATGCTGTCGGAAGTAGAATAAGGAAATTACTCGGTAGTAAACAACGCCCCTCTCGCTACCCCAAACGGTAGTCTCTAGAGCCACACTTATTTCGATTAAGCGCCGTAAAGTTGTGACCTGTGTGCTAAGGTCCTTACGTATCAAATCATCCGTGATAGTTTGCGTTCTCTAATCCGGTGTCCGCAGACGACCTTTTACAGTTTATCGGTCTTTCTAACGCAGCCAGTAAAAAGGGCCTTGACTCATCGCTACCCATTTGGTTCCTTAGATTCTAGCATATCCTATGCTTTACTGAGAGTATGAAGAGAATGAACTGCGACAGGTTATTGGCAGTTTTATTTTCAGTGGTCACCATTGGCAAGATTAATGTGAAATCTAACTGGGAGAACCAGGTCATAGTGTTATTTTCTCGGAAATATGCTACTCGGATGATGAGTACATGGGATTCAGGATACTTAACTCATATATATAAACTAGAAAATGACAGAAAGAAAATTGGTTAGCAAGCGAAGCATAAGATGATATTGGAATCAGGGAAATGAAATATGACGCCAACGCTAAACAGAAGGTCGGTGAAGAAATTCATGGATTACATGAAAATGGTTATTGAAACGGACGACTTCAGGAGTTTAAAGATCACGGAGGCCAAGGATTGCCGCGTGCCAACTAAAGGAAAGGAGAAAATTCCAAAAGCTTCAACATACTGAAATTCAAAAGCATTAATGGCACAAGCGGGATGAATACTGAATTGTTTTGTTTACCTCGCAATAAACTAGCCAGCTGAAGGCAACAAGAGGTACCAGCGGAGCTAAGGATTCAACTGTCCGCAAAAGGAGCGGTCAATAATGTTTTCCAGTCTGCCCAGCTGATATTCTGGCAGTAGGGTAAACGAGACGGGCAATCCTGTTGTGTCCAGCTGCAAACAAGCCACATGACGGCAGGTTACAATAATGTACATATCGTGCACGTACTTTGGTATAGGATTTTCATAAGTTCAATCCCGACGAACATGGGGTTGCAAGCTTCGATCCTGAGCCACATTTCGAGACTTCAAGTCTTCATCAGATGCGTTAGTCATCCGGCCGCCGCAATGCAAGTGCTCGACATCCCTTAAAAACGGATCGCTGCCGACATGAATTGATCGGGGTGCTTCGGGTTTCAGTACTCTACCCCTTGAAACAGGGAGCTCGCTTGGCCACTTCGTTTTTTCTTCTTCCTTTATCAAATCTCGAGTAGGCAATCCAAGAAGTGAACGAAAGATCACCGTAGCAAACGTACCCAGAAGTTTTCGATGGGCTATTGAGCGGTAAACTAACAACCAGGACCTCCAACCCTACGGACCACTGTTCCTTGGCCTGTCGGGCATCTTGAAAATCCGCAGTCTCCTGAGCTGAATGATGCTAACCTTGAGTGGACTCAAACAAATGGTCACGCGGACTGTCCTTCATGTCAGCTGAGGATCACAACCAGTCTGGTTCGTTCGTTTCCATCCTTGATGTATTTAAGTCAGAACTTACGATTTGGGATCTGTATGGTTTATCCCGTATATTTTTAGGAGTTATATTGAGATTTCCTAATAGCTAGACTGAATCGATGTTTATCAGGCTCAGTTCACTGCGCACAGGACGAAAATTTGGCTTTTAAACACTCGAGCATCCATGATAATATGTTGTCGGGCGGTGTCCGTAGCTACCAAAACTGCTTATATTCCTTCGTTTCTGAAATCCAAGGTATCAGGTGCAGTATTTGATCCGACAGATACGTTTTGTGTTCACACATTAAACTTACTGTTCCATCTCTGGGTATACCGCCGCTCATCAGGCATCCAGAACTTCTTTAAGTCCATCAACGTTATCACTATTAACAACATGTTACGGCCGTCGGTTCCATAGTGGAATCACCCTATTGGTGAAGAACCTAGCCTTCACCTGAAGCTTTGAGTGGTTGCGCTGCGGTCTTAAGCTGTGCCCTCTAGTGCCCCTGTCTAGTATGAGTGAGTAGTTCCTCACGCTTAACACTTGGAAGACTTTATTATTTTTGAATTTTTCCGTTAGGTCACCACTGCTGCGTCGATTTCTAAGTGAGGAACTGCCGAGGTCGTGTAGTCTTTCGTCGTCTTTTGTATCTGTGGCGAGACATCATCTTGATGACCATTTTCTATACCTGTTCTAGGCAATTTATACCCTTAATAGGTACGCGCTAAGGCTTGAACACAAAAGTCCAGGTGCGGTCTTGCGATGGTGGCGTCGAGAGACCCAAACACTTCGGGTCATCGTTATCATCATCATCGTTCTGCGCTACACAACAAGGCAAGCCTCACCGACCGCTGCCTTTCCACAGAGTTATACGTTTTTATAAAAAGAGTGAATATCAAAGGGGAACAGGGAGTGGACCTACACAGGCGGGAAAAGATAAGATGCTGCTGCAGCCAAAACACGAAACACAGTCTAACTGTACAAACGCACGTGTTTTCAATCATTCTGATTCGATAGAAAATGACAGCACGATCGCCGCTGTTCACGGTTCACTGCCATATCCTTCAGTGTCTCCAGCCAGCAAGTCGACAAGTCTTTCGGACCCCAACCACGAGGACGTAAGACACCTAATTTACCTACCTTACGACGAAACAAGGTATTCCGAGAGCCGGCACTTGTGCTAGATTCCTGTACTCTACATTATTCTTAGGTGCCGGCCCTCAGAATACCCCGTTTCATCGTATGAAACTTAGTAGACTACGCCGGTTGGGTCACGTGTTGCGTATGGCGAATACTCGTCTACCACTTCGTGCCCTATTTTGTGTCCCTCCCAAGGAACGGGTTCCACGCAAAATATCGTTGACCTGAACCTGAAGACTCCCCATGGTCTTATTCGCCACGCTTAAACTGTTTGGGGGGTTTGAAATTTCCCGTATTAGTTGCATCCAGGTGCTTGGATTGGGCAATGTCCATGCTCTCAACCATTTTATTAAATCTGTGCTCTACCCCACAGGTTAGCCTTTAACACTTGGACAAGTTCAGTAGAAGGTCCCATTTACGTGACCAGACTTTGACTGCCTATATTTCCTCCTCTAGGTCTCCATCTGCTACTTTGACGTAATTAGCAAAAAATATGAGTTGCACACGCTCTTTGCTAGGTCGTTGGTAAACGTGAGGAAGAGTTGGTACTAGTACCGATCCATGGGAAGCAATTGGCATGTCTGCGGGGCTCGTCGTGTACCCTCTAGCACGTTAAATTTCCTTCTCCTGAGAAAGCCGTCTACCCAAGTATTGGCCCTTCTCGCAATTCGCAGTACTTTCATTTCGTGATGCAAATGGTGATGATTAACAAAGTCGAAAGCCTTCCTAAAGTTCACATAACAGACTTCAACCCGGCGGCCCTCGTCTAGGTGTTAGGCTCCATGACTTGATCGTGTCCGAGAAAGTTGATCCATTGGAGCTTCGTAAATTATCATCGTTCAAACCTTTTCCTGCGTGATAGGCTGTGAAACAAGAAATCCCTATGTACGGTTTATATTCTATATGTTCCTATTCCTTAGGATTTCGTCTCCCACTGTTTCTCTTTTCAGTTCCCTCTCTTTTATTCAACCTGTCTCTTCTTTCTCCAACCCAATCTGTTTGCCCCTTCTGCCTACCCATAGTACTTCTATTGATAACACGCCCGATACTCCCAACGGTTCATTGTCAAATAGTATAGCGGGTGGTTTTCAGTCTGTTAGCTCACATATTCTCAAGCCTCGTCAGCCTCTGAATCTCGGTTCCTTCAATGTGCGCACTTTAATGC
>LUCM01007353.1:26239-50956 GCA_008360955.1 Fasciolopsis buskii
TCTGGATCCATATTTTAATCATTACCTGCTCCGCATAACGCCGTTCAACGAGGCTGTCGTTCTGTAAACATGACCAAAATATGTCCCAACCATCTTAACCTATTCACATTTAGTGCCTACTTCAAAGATTCAACCCCTCCCCTCCAGTAACTTACGTCTAAACTCTGAGTCAAAAAAGTCTCCCTCCATATTTTACCAATATTACGAAGGCCTCGGTGTTCAAACACCGAAAGCCTTCATGCACCTGTTCTTAACGGCGACGTTCCTGAGCTGTATGGCAGCAAAACCTTAAGAGGGTTAGGTAAACTCGACCCTCTAGTCGACAATCGGGTGTCACGCCGAAGTAACAGATGCCCCAAATTGGTGAATGCTAAATGAGCTTCCTAAATGCGCGAAGACACTTCATGCGATATACGAGTACCTACTGAGATGAAACTGTCTGCGTAATGAAACTTATTCACCCCATCCAATGCTTCTCCTGTGAGAACAAGGTTCAGCATCAATTTAGCCTAGGCCTCCTATAGCAGTTTACACTGCAAAAAAGCAAAAGGTATCCTAAACATACTTACATTATCGTTCACGTCATCAAGGGGAACTTGCGACATACTTCATACAACACATCTTTTGCTTGTACCGACATCCATTGATACAGAAAAAAGCATTAAAATCATATATGCACAACATAACCCAAAACAGTTTCGCTCAATAAACGGTCTCCTTTTTCTGTCAGCACTTCGCCCAACTAATAATTTTGAAG
Organism: Fasciolopsis buskii; assembly: GCA_008360955.1. Lineage (NCBI taxonomy): Eukaryota > Metazoa > Platyhelminthes > Trematoda > Plagiorchiida > Fasciolidae > Fasciolopsis > Fasciolopsis buskii. The sequence goes on from LUCM01007353.1 coordinate 26,997, forward strand.
TCACGGACAAAACGATCAACGCGGACTGATATTGTTTCAGGAATCGTTACTGCCTCTTGAATTCAACAATTTGCTTCAATTCACCAGGACCAGCTACTGGTCAGAAATTCCGATAGCAAACTACTGCCCATTTTTCATGGGTCAATTTGATATCGGGTTAGCCTTATTCTCGTTTACCCATCGGACGGACGCTGGTCATGCATGCAAGATATGTGCCCCACAAGCCCCATCCGTAGGTTGCATGAAATAAAAAAATCAGTTGGCGGCTACCAGAGAAATAAGACATTTTCAGATGTCCTTTAGGTTAGATCGCCCAGTCAAAGGCTCGGGTTAGGGTCCCCCAAAGCAATCCTCCAATTTGGTTTGAGTGGCTACGTAGTATACAGCCCATTGACGAATCATGGATCTCGATGTTTTCCTCCTTTCCCATGTAATGACACCACATAATCTGTATTTGTTTGGGATATATATATATATATATATGCCGTCGGAACGTAGACGGGTGGAGTATTCATGTGTAGGAATAAATGATATATACAGCATGGCAGGTGCCAGAAGAATTGATTCAAGTAAGCCTAATAAGCTTCTCCAGGGTTGAAATAACTTTCCTCAAATTGGACCGCACTTGCTGCAATGCCAGGCCAGACTACAGGGCTTTCCGGATCTGGCCAGGGTACGCCCAGATTCTGAAACTGTAGGCCTTTGGTGTCGACCGCGTTTCAACAGATGGGTGATCCAAGCGCATCGAAATGAGTTTTGCAATCTTCTGAGAAAGTTTGGAAGGCAAAGCCGCTCTAAGGGAAGCGGTAACCATCATCGAGGTCCAGGGACCACAACGCAGCCCAGCGTCTCACTTACCCAATGAGGCCTTCGGAAACCAAGTGCGACGGTTGTATGGTCGATGATGTTTGGAGTGAAAGGTGTGGCTAGTACTGAAGGTGGTAGAGTTCAATGGAGAGGAGTCAACATATTACCTCACTCAGGGAATACTTTGTCTCGGCAGTCAATTAATTTTTGAATTGCTGGACAACTATAGACAATACCACCTTCGATGACGTTTTGTTCCAGCGGTCTGTCGATGTTGGACGATGCTTTCAGTTATCTGAAAGTCCAGTACAAACCTAGAGTCCAGAGTTGATAATGATATGCTATACCGCCCGAAACACCGACTTTGGGGACCTCCTGCTGAACTGTCTCTAGTAGCTGTTTGTCTCTAAGACGTGCTGCGTTCCAGACTCGTAAGCAATATTCCAGGTGAGAGCATACAAAGGTCTTGTAGAGGTGTACGAGCTCTGTCGCGACTATTCGACATAAATGGAACAAGGAGCGGTTTGGTTTCGCCACTGCTGCTCGTTTCTGGTCGGGTGGCTTCAGCGATTTGTGCATCCGCACACCTAGATCCTTCTGGTCTACTGTCCCCTTCCCCATGGGCCTAACCTCGTTCCATAAAGCATGCATGCATTTGCTCAGCTTAAGTTCTCGCTTTTTTCGACAAAGGGTAGATGCAACGCAGCACTTCTTCCATAAATGTCGACGATGAGTTACCAACTACCTTAAGGTCATCGGCGAGTGGAAAAACAGGGCTCTCCAGTGTCTCAGCTATGTCTTAAAACAGGTTCCTGTGGCATTCCGCTACTTGCAGTTTAAGGACTGGAAAACTTCTACCCAAACTGGACATGAAGAGCTGTTGTTTAGGTACTTTCTTACTTAGCTAAGTACTCCATATCTCGAATTTTACAGGAGTCTATGACTAACTGAATCAAGAGACTTTTAGAAGTCTGAGTATCAGACTTTGACTTTCCCCCTCATGTAGCAATCAAGTGATTTCACCTAGAAAGGAAAGATTTGTTAGATAAAATCTGTTCTTGACAAACCTATGCCGCAGATTTGCAATAACGTTAGATTGGTAGACGTTCTCGACCTCCCTATCTCTAACAATTCTCTCATGCGTCTCAAGTTCTGCCAACAACAAGCTAACCGACCAGCTGTTGGAGACTATATCCCTAAACCTCCGTTTGTGCACTGACACCTCCTCTGTTGTGGTCCAACCTGAGGGTAACGTTGCTGTAGAACGGAGTGACTAATGGTATTCCAGTGACTGGTATGATATGTGTCAATGGTCGCCATCCGGTCCCACCGCTTCATGCTTACTTAGCCGGCGTATAGCTAATTCTACCTCACATGCCTCTATAACTACGGATTTCATGGTTGAAACAGTTGGAGGCTCTGGGAGTGTTAACTAGGATCCTAAATCCGCTGTGTGCACCCATCAAAGAACATCTTTGAAATTTCAGCCTTTTCGTTTGTGTTGGTAGCAATTATACCTTGGGCGTCAACTATGCTCCCCACAGCTACTCAAATAAGGCCATTAGCCCGTAAGATATCTTAGAGGAACGTTTTGCGTTGCATAAAGGTTTGGTCTCATTCCTTCTGACACTGCCTCTGCATCTGAAAATCACATCTCCTTCTTTGGAGATACTGTAGATATCGAATTTCTATTTGTGCCCTGTAAACGTCCCCATGACCTGAATTTGTTTGCCTGGGCTCCCACTACCTTCCTGGTTCACCAGAAAGAAAGACCCCTGCCCCTTACTCTTCTAAGCGGGGCAAACACGACTGTAAAGTGTCAAAGATGTCTACTAATGTTAGTACATTTCCCCTAGACGAAGGTGCTTCCGACTGGCGACCACTGCATGGTCGTTGTGGCTTGCACTAAATCTCTCGTCAACCTTAAGAAAATTCCGACGGAATTTGTGTAGAACTATCAGTGGGGTTTCACTTACTTGACGATAGCATCACGTGGTCACTTCGCCTTAGAGGCAATTTTAGGTCACTCTGACCTACCTCATTAGGTACTTTTGGCGGTAGATGGCAATTCGCCTGGTCATTTGCAACCTTATGTTGTCCTTTGCGACTACACGTTTTAGCGTCACTGTTGCCCGTTCCCATCCTCCTTCATGTAGTCGGGCCTATTGGCTATGGGCAGGTCTTAAAAAGTCCTTGGTTAATGAATATACTAGTCACAATAGTCTACTACCGAAACCAGTATTTAGAGTCCACAGTCCCTTTCAGTTCACTTCAGGGGGATTAAAATCACCCATGATGACCGTCTGACTTGCGTGAGTCACTAGGGTTATCAAAAAATCCAGGAACGATTTGCCCTCTTCATAAATTGTCTAGCAATGCCTTTCATCCCGATGATTTCACTTGATGCCAGTATGCTTACATATTGGCTGATGGCAACGCTCCTCTCATCGGTTCGTCGCGCCTGTCGGATCTGTACGCACAAAACCCTGCAAGCGGAAAACTTTTGGATGACGTACTCATTCAGCTACGTCTCGATGATTGCGACCCAGTCCACATCGACAACCTTAGTTTTAAGTTCCTTGGACTCGTTACTGAACTTACAAGCATTTGTGAACCTATCTAGCGCTTCTGTCTTTGTCCTGTAAGAACTTGGGAAAGACGTCGAAGTGGTTTATGCACTTTTTCCACGGTACCCGTGGAAATCTCGATGCACCTACCAGCCCTACTTGACGCTTTCACCCTGCATATGCCGTTTTCACCGATGTTGACGGTCTCCGAAACTGCATCTACAACTCTATTGATACCTGCCAGTTTCTGTCACAACGAGACCACACCTTGACGTGGCGTGACGGCTTGCGTGCATGCTTGATCCACGGAACTATACAGGATGGCTTATCTCAAGCCGAAGGTCCAATTATGCCTGGAAGGACAATGGGTAGAGGACTGACGAAGTAGCGTTCTGGTCCTCCAATTTAGGGGTTGATCTGAGTTAGCAGCTCAGTCGTAAAAACGAGTGGAAGACTAATTGATACAAGCTGATGGGCGCCCACTCAGCTATTCCACGCTGCCTTGCGGTCAGGTTGTTGTCAGAACCAAAGGCTTTAGTTGAGAACCCTAATCGTTCTTCTCCTTAGTGGCTGGGCTCCCTAGCAGTAGCCGTCCATTATTCCCCATGAGTTACTCGCCTACAAATAATTCCATACCGCATCGGTCGTCGCGCAGGATAATCAGGATCAAGACCGCGCTGCCCATTGCGTCGAGCGGGGTGGGTAGTGATAAGTATGCTACTGCTCAGTCCCCTCTCTTTTATTCAACCTGTCTCTTCTGTCTTCAAACCAATCTGTTTGCCCCTTCTGCCTACCCATAGTATCTCCATCGATAACACGCCCGATACTCGCAACGGTTTATTGTCAAGTAGTGTAGTAGGTGGTTTTCAGCCCGTTAGCTCACATTTTCTCAAGCCTCGTCAGCCTCTGCATCTGGGTTCCTTCAATGTGCGCACTTCAATGCAGGCTGGCCAACAGGCGTGTTTGGCTCTGACAGTGGACTCACTTTCGATTGATGTCTGCTGCGTGAGTGAAGCAGGAATTCAGGATTCGAGTAGAGTAGAGTAATTCAACTAACTGCGCCTAATGTCGAAAATCTCGTCAAGATATTTTCTTCACACTTCAGGAGACGAAGTAGCTCAAGCTGTGGGTCAATGTGGTGTAGGAATAGTCTTGAGTGAGAAGGCTGAAGCAGCCCTTTTAGACTGGATCCCAGTCAACAGTCGCTTGTGTGCCGTGGGACTGCAGGGATCAGTCGGCGTCCGAAAGGATAGTAGTGTTAAGCGTAGTTTATTTGTCATCTCGGCATACGCTCCCACAGACTGCAGCACTGATATGGGGAAAGACGAATTTTACGATGACCTCGTCACTCTTGTTCGGAAGAGTAAACGCTCTGACATTGTAGTGGTAGCAGGTGACTTTAATGCACAAGTTGGAAAGCTTAGTGCATCAGAGTCCTGTTTAGGTGGGCGATGCGCCTTGCCTGCACAGCGAACAGACAACGGAGAACGACTTCTCCAATTCTGTGCAGATAATCATTTATTCCTATCTAGTACGAACTCCGATAGTTAGTACGGTGTTTGCTTCGATAATGCTGTGCCGTTTAACACTGATTCGCGAGTGCAGTATCCGCGAACAACAGACCAGATTTCGGCCAGGTCGAGGTTGCATCGATCAAATATTCACTCTTCGACAGATACTCGAAACGCACCACACGCACCGGTGCCCTACGATCGTAGTCTTCCTCGACTTGAAAGGTGCCTTCGACTCCGTGGATCGACTGGCACTACTCAGTGTTCTCAACCGGAAGGGTATGCCAACGAAGTTTGTGAACCTGTTGCGAGCATTGTAGCCGCATACCTATGGTCGCGTTAGGGTATACGGTGAACTGTCACGTTCATTCGAAACGATTAGTGGCGCCCGACAAGGGTGTCCCATCTCTCCATTCTTGTTCAACTTCGTCATGGACGAGGTGATGGAAGATGCTTTAGGAAGTCTCCGGGATGTAGCAGTCGAACTGGGAAGTGGTGGAAAGCTATGCGACCTAGATTACGCAGACGACGTCGTGTGCCTGTTCGAGTCTGCGGACCATGCACAACGGGCACTAGATAGACTGTCGAGATAGACTGCCGGTTGCTCGGTTTGGCATGTGCTTTGCACCTTCAAAGTGCAAAGTGCTGTTACAGGACTGGACGACAGCAGCGCCGAACTTGATACTGGATGGAGAGGAGCTGACGATTGTGGACCGTTTCACCTACCTTGATAGCTGCGTGTCTAACGATGGTAGCTCGTGATTGGAGGTAAGTGTGCGTATATCCAAGGCTCGGGCAGCTTACGCTGGATTGAAGCACTTGTGGCGTCGGCCTGATATTTGACTGAAGTTGAAAGGTCGTGTGTACTGTGCTGCAGTGCGTTCAGTTCTGTTGTACGGTTGCGAGACATGGAATATTCGTGTTGGCGATGTTCGTCGGTTGGAGGTTTTCGACAACCGATGTTTACGTAGTATGGCTAGGATTGGATGGAGTGACCGGGTGAGTAATATTGAGGTTAGGAATCTGGTATTGGGTGCTACTTCTGAAAATAGCTTGTTTCAGCGTATGAAACTTAGTAGACTACGCTGATTGGGTCACGTGTTGCGTATGACGAAAACTCGTCTACTTTAACTTGCCATATTTTGTGTTCCTCCTAAGGAATGGAAGAAGCCATGCGGAGACCAACAGATGACGTGGTAACGTGGGATGAGAAAATGTACAGCGAAGTTAGGTAAAGTAGGTGTCTCACGCCTTCGTGGTTGGGGTCCGAAAGACTCATCGACTTGCTGGCTGAAGTCACTGAAGGATATGGCAGTGAACGGTGAACAGTGGCGATCGTGCTGTCATTTTCTATCGAATCAGAATGATTGACAGAGTGCGTTTGTACAGTTGGACTGTTTCGTTTGTTGGCTGCAGCAGTATTTTATCTTTTCCCGCCTGTGTAGGTCCACTCCCTGTTCCCCTTGGATATTCACTCTTTTTATATAAACGTGTAACTCTGGGGGACGGCAGCGGTCATTGAGGCTTGCCTTACTGTTTAGCTCTAAACGATGATGATGATGATGACCTGCCAGTTTACTTGCGTGGGTAATCGAACAAGTGAGAATCCTGATACTTGTGCTTTTCGAGAAACTGGCCGTTTAAGCATAGACAGCGATTTCTCCTGTCGTGTAGTTTATGAAAGTGCCTATGCGAGAAGGATACCTCAGCTCGCTTCCGATTTCTATCTTCAATAAGTCCTCCATATTCACTGACTGTTGGTATTTAACCAAGCACAAAATAGTGAAGACCCAGGCGCCGTCACGTGCTTTGCGCCGTCACGTGCTTTGCGCCGCCGTGTCCCATTTCGATTGGAACTGGCTCCCCAGATGGTTGGATGACCCTGTTGGACAGTCCCCTGAACTATCTACTGAACTTATGTGTGGCGAGCGTATGAGCTGACAGTCCCACTAGTCAGCCAGGCACATGTTGCAATAATTTCTTTTCTCGCGATTTATACTCATAACAGACTGGCCCCGAGATATTCCTGATTACCACGTTTCGGTACCTACCGATAGCAGTTTTCTCACGTTGGCCCTCTCGAATACTTCATTGCCCCTGTCCTTTGGTCATCCAGATCCGTATTCCCAGTGAGTTGCCCTCTTACTTAGTGAACGGGGGGTTTTTCTTAGCTACTCCCTGGATATTTGTATCTTTCACGAGTGTAGTCAAGACTTACACTATCCACGTAAAGATCAGAGATATGGTTAATAACGATGTGACATGGTAGATGAAACCAGTGGCTGCAGTATATTCTGCTGAACACTCCTTGTAGCATTTTCCACATTGGCTGCTTGGGTTTGAAGTCGAATCTGCAGTGCCGACTTAGCATGCTCACTAACGCTCAGATAGTAAGAGTGCACATAGTCGTGTAACAGATGGCAACGTTCAAAAAAGCTAGAAAGAAGTGATGTCCGATGAAATAATATTGAAAAAGGCCAGCAGAATTAGAGTAAAGTGTCCCATTGGTTTACCAGTCAGCAAGTGCGTGAAAAATATGAGGACAGTTAAGCTCACCTGGTACGATCGCGTAGTGGACAGTTGATAACCTTCGGATCTGCCTTTTTCTGAGGCAATCCCGCAGCTCCAGTCTATGTGAATGTCTCAATTCTTTTACGCTGCTATAGCTTGCATTGACCACCGTTAATTTGCTCCATAGTTGCCAATACAAATTCTTGTTATTCTCTTTTCATGTTTTCCGACAGTTGATGTCTTGCCCTCTCCTAACGTCTTTCTGCAATGCGCGTGCTCAAGACAAAGCCCAAAGTGTTGGGTATTGGACCCTCAGTTTAATTATTTCATAATCGGCTGCCGCTCTTTTGTTTCGTCAATATTTAGTACAGTTCGACAGTTTCTTCTCCTAGGCTTGATGTTCTGGCACTTGCTTTTTCTTCCAAATCCAGCTGGAAACAGACAAGAAAAGCCCGAACGTGCAGTGTGCCGAGACAGTACTAATTGAGAAAACGATTTGGGGAGCAAGCTCGTTTTCAGTGATTCGTACTCATGCCATTACATCACTATATGTTTGGAAAATTTTTCTTTAGGAAGGATTGGACTGGTCAGATAAAAATATGGGTGGGGAGGGGATTTGTGGTGTTGCATGCATAACCTGAATACCCAAGAACGTACTGCTTATCTGACTAATCTAATCCTTTCTAAAGTGAATTCTTTCTAAATATATAGTGATGTAATGGCATGAGTGCGAATCACTGAAAACAAGCTTGTTCGCCAAATTTTGTTTTCTCAATGGGCTCAGTGGGAATTTTCAAGGAAAATAGTTTCTCTAATAAGATCAAAACCATCGAGTCAGTTTCCACAGAACCCTGGTCGATTTGTCCACAATTTGTCGGACCTTAAGTTAGACAAGACGTTGTTAGAAGTTTTGCCCCTGGGGCCCAAATTTTGTTGCCCAAACAGCCAGAGTGCACAAATGGACTTAGAAGTTGGATTCGAGAATTTTTCTCTTAATTGTCGAGTTTATCCACGTCAACACAAATGGAAATGCAAGCATTTTAATCAACGTTGGTGATTTCTTGCTATCAGTATCATGGCGCTAGACATGCAACGAGCGGGTTATTAAAGCCAGAGCATAAGAGACGGTTAAGAAAACTGCAGAAAAATGCAGACATCATGTTATCAAGACCAGATAAAGGTGCAGGCATAGTTTTTCTCAACAAGTCGGGCTATGTATCGAAAATTGAAGCCATTCTGAATGACAAGTCAAAATTCGCAAAAATGACGGAGGAGAATGATAAAATGCACCAGATTAAAAAATCGCTGTCTAATATCTTGAGAAGACTAAGACAAAAGGATATCACAGATTCGACTACATTCGAAAAGATTCGGCCTACGGGAACTACTATTCCGAGACTGTACGGCCTACCCAAAACGCATAGAAATGGAGTTCCTCTGAGGCCCACTCTCGACATGTGCAATTCGCCGTACCATGCTGTGGCAAAATGGCTAGCTAGGTTAGTAGAACATGTTGGACAGAAGGTAGTAAGACATGGTCTCAAAGACATTTGAGCCTATGGACTCAGTGAAAGAACTAAATATGAAGGACGAAGAATGCTTTCTTTAGACGTCACCGCCCTTTTTACCAACGTTCCGATCACGGGGACAAACTAATACCTCTGCGACTAAATCGAGAACAATGGCTTAGCGACAAGTCTTCCGATAGCAGACTTGAAACAACTATTGTTCTTTTGTACCTACAAAGTCCAATTTAATAATCAAATTTGCCGTCAAAAAGACGGCGTAGCGATGGGATCCCCACTCGTTCCGCTATTAGCTGACATTTTCATGGCAAAGCTGGAACGTGGACCACTCGAGTCGTCAATACAATCGCTCTACCCATACAAGCGTCATGTGAATGACATCTTCTGTATACTCAACCCCTCGACGAAAACTAAACAACTGTTGAATATGTTCAACTCGGTTCACGCAAATGTGAAATCCACAACAGAGATGGAGCTGAACAATGAAATAGCATTCTTAGATGTACGACTAAGTCATCGAGAAGACGGTTCAATTCAGCGATCAGTAAACAGGAAGGCCAGGTGGAATGGGCAATACATTAACTTACGAAGCTTTGTACCTCTTAAAGTGAAGAGGAACCTAATTAGATATCTGACTGCCAGGACAAAAAGAATATGCACAGAAGATACTCTTGAAGCTGAACTGCAGAAGGTCAAAAGAGTATTCGCCGAAAATGGTAACCTAATTAGATTAATACATAAGATATTGGAGACAGAACAGGAAGCTCCTAGGAGGGCTACTGTGGAGAGAAGGCCCGTATGCATATCTCTGCCACTGAAAGGTGACACGCTGGCAGAGATAGCACGAAGAAGACTGACTAGCGCTATCAATAAGACATTCTACGCAGCTAAGCTTCGAGTACTGTTCAAATTACAAACCTTAGTGTCACTACGATTGAAAGACAAAGACCCTGATTTTGTAGCCTTGTTTTGAATCTATTCATTCACACGTTCCTGTGGGACAGTGTACATCGACCACACGACCAGGCACCCGTCTGAACACATCCGTGAGCACCACCCTGCATGGTTGGGCACTGAAACAATTAAGTCACTTAGTGACGCAGTCGTTTCACACCTAGCACAGACTAACCACACCGTGAATGTGACGCAAGCTTTCCGGACCTTGTATGAGGTCAGAGGTCAACAATCCAGGTTGGCAAAGTGTCGCCTTTTGAGCACTGTGGAAGCTGTCGCAATCCGTCTTCACACTCCTCCACTGTGCTCTAAAAAAAATTTTTGATTGCGCTTCAACTCCCTGGCCCACCCTCCGTCCCAATGCAAACCCTAGACTACAAAACAATTAACGCAACACGTTTGTGTGTATTCAGGTTATGCATGTAACATCACAAATCCCTTCCCCACCCATATTTTTATCTGACCAGTCTAATCATTCCTAAAGAAAAATTTTCCAAACATATAGTGATGTAATTGCATGAGTAGAAATCACTGAAAACGAGCTTTTTCGCCAAATCTTGTTCAAACAATGCGCTCAATGGAAATTTTCAAGGAATTGAAGCAGTGCTAATTTATAGGGGGACAAACGGGCGGGTCTGAAGGGTAGGTAGGAGGAGACCTCGTGAGCTGGAGCTCAATAAGTGTGAAGAGAAGGCAAACTTACCGGGTGTTCCCTGGTGTAGCGCAGTCCCGCTCAATTATACCTCCTCTACTTCTCACTCGACTCCAGTTCCAGTGCCTGTTAGAATGCACAACAGTACGGTGAGATGTCTGATCTTCCAGGTTATTGCACCAAGAGCTCCTTGGATCTGACGCTGCTTCGACAACAGAAGGTTGGAATATCCTCTTCAGTTCCTATCGACCATCTCCTCAACCCTGAACTTGACACACTGTCCTCTCCAAACATTGCTAGCCATGGATTTTCTAGTCTCCCTTTGAATTAGTGCACCAACATCACCTCGACCACTCGTGTGACAGACGATTTACTCCTCAACCCGGTGGTTACGTGTTTTTGCACCATCGTGTTCCCGTTACCTCTAAGTGTGTCGTTTCCCCTTATCTGGAATAGGGCTTTATGGTGACCCCGTATCTCGGCCGGGCCCTAACGATTACCAAGGCCCGTGTTGAGCCACCTTTTTCCTGTCATACTTCCAGGAAGTTCAAGCAAAGTGCCCTCAGCCTCCGCTCATATCCCGTGTGCCCCAAAAGTCCAAACCACCGTGTAAAACACGTTGAAAAAGTTCCAGCATTTTATTTTCTCTTACAAATATGGTCTCCATGCCTGAACAGAGTATTCCAAATGCGGTCGGACGAGAAACTTGAACATTGGCATAAGAACGTAGGGCTTCCAATATTTGATGGTCTTCTTAATTTGGTGTAGGGCACCCCATGCCTTCTTGGCTGCCTTGTGACATTGCAGACCAGGCTTGAATTCTGCACTGAAGACCATCCCGAGGTCTCTTGCTTGCCGAGTCTGTTCCATCGCGACCTGGTGCCCAAGTTGACCCACGTAGCGAGGGGAATCCGCTTTTTCTTCCATGGGCCGCTGATATTTGTCCAAGTGTCGCTAAAGTGGCTAAGATACCGGTACCCGGTCAATGTCTTCACATATTTACTTCCAGCGCAACTTCATTTTTCTCTCCCCGTCCTGGTTTCTACCCTAACAGTTATGCTTGGTTGCATCGCCTTTATTTCGACGAATCCAAGCAGCCCCTTTACATGAATTGAGGTAAGCATCACAAATTCTCCGTTCCCCACCACTCACTGTAGTCTCCCTACCGTTATATATTAATTCTGCTGCTGTCGTTTCGCCCGATGAAAGTCCACACGTTTTGACTTGGGTTTCTTGTTTCCCTTCCTGACAGATTCCGTCCACTTTGGCCGAACATGGATTTGTTCCTCTGGATCGCTTGTCTAACCGATTGTTCTCCGCCCAGCGCGGTCACCGTTTGCGCGTTGCTCAAGCACGCTCACGTTAATATATACTTGACATTCCATCGCCCCCGACTACCTCTTCGTTGTGTTGGTCGAGTATCCGGTTTGCCAGTATTGCAATCGCACACAGTGGAGTAACGGGGATGCAAAATTGCTCACAGCAGTTAACGGCATGCAAAAGTAGTACCAGAAATGCCTTATGACCATCGGACTTCTACTGCCCCTCACGCGAGTACACCTGAGTTTGTCTCAGCCGCACCCAGTTCTTGTGCAGATGGCCACCTGCTCTTCGCCTCTTTTCAATTTAATCTCTGCCATTACGAAATCAAAACTGCCCTCAACAATACCTCGAGATTCCACTGACCGTGTACATTGATAGAACCCGCATCCAGTTCCGATGTCTCCACTTATCGCCAATACCCGCTGCCGCAATTCGACTTGTCCTTCTTTGAGAGTCCCATCAGCAGATTGTGCCTTCCACGGGGTACTGCTGATAAATTTGTTCTTCCCATTTTCGTTTTTTCTTTTTTGCTACAAGTTATCCATTCTGCCATATCCAAATCTTGTTCATCTCATTCAGTCAAGGATTGCTCCACATGGCTATTCTTACTCATGACTCTGAGGGGAATAGGACCACTAATCACCCTCGTAAACCCAATCCTAATCCGAGGAAGTCTAAAACCAATCATTCAAATGCCGCATTACCCATAACGTCCATGCCTACCTTCTTCCCAGTGATCCTCAATCCCCGCTGCAATACTAACTACCAACCCATAGTCGACACCTGCGGATCTCAAGTTCCACCTTCAGAAGCCTACAGACATACATTCCCTCCGTTAGGGTTTTTAATAGCCCTCCTCCCACTGGCTTCACGCGACCCACGTAAAGTCTTCTTACCCGGGGCCCCCCATGACTGCCGACCACCGCTGTACTGATGTTCTCACTGCCTACACGGACCGCTCATCGCCCTTCACTGGGTGTTGGAGTGGAAGTATAACGAAACCAATTACTCCTTCCAACGGGTTCTCTCTCCCAGAACCTGCAACCGTCATGCCGCCACCCCTGATGGGCTTCCAGCCAACCACGGCTCACCAACCATCCTCCAACTCTCGTTGCTCATACACACCTTATCCCAACACGTTACCACTGCCTCCCAAGCTTGACAACCCTCTCACAGGCTGCTTTACTACCGGTGACAGCCGTCTCTCCCATTCTAATAAGTTTTTTTTCTTGGGAAACTCCTTTCCCCCACTGGTAGATTCTTCTCGCAGGCCTCACCAAAAGTTCCCGTTACAACCACTGAAACCACCAAGTTGAACACATTTCTGCTCAACTTAACTTTACTCCCCAACCCATCACACTCATTCAGATAAATTATCACTGCCGCTGTTGCCCATAGCGATAACTTCCTCTGTGGCTGAGTGTGACTTTGATGGATTGTGTTATCCTGGTCTACTATTTACCGATGTGCCGTCATTCTGCCTCGGGCCGGCACCCCCTCAATCAAACGATGCAATACCCTCCCCAATAAGGGAGGTCACAAATGAGAAGCAAATCCAGTCGAAATCATTAAATGAAAGTCAAAATGATTCTTCCAAGTTGTCACTGTTTCTACTAAATGCCCGTTCTCTATTGGGGAAAATGCAAGCCCTTCGTCTGTTAGCACTACCCTCAAATTACGACTTTTTACTAATCACCGAGACTTAGCTAAATGACGACAATCCGGAAGACGCGATTGCCATTCCCGGATATCAATCATTTAGAAAACGTCGCCCATCCCAGCTTGGGGGCGGCTGTCTTGTGGATGTCCGAAATTCGAAACCAGCCTCGTTATGCCAAGACCCTCCGGATGCCTTGTGGCTTAGGGCTGACATTGGTAGAGAAAACCTACGGATGAAATGCGCGCACCGCTCAGCAAGCCCTGTCGGAACGATTTCCTACTCCTAAATGATTCAACTAAATACTCTTTCATCTCACCAGGTTCAAAAATTGTGGCGGGAGACTGCAATAGTCCAGGCGTTTGCTGGTCAACTTTCACCGCTCTAAACTTCTTGCCCCCTTTGTTAATAACATTCGGCAGGGTGGATGGATACAATAGGTGGCTCGCCCGACTAGAAACAGAAATATCCTTGACCTTATCTTTACGACTGGATTAACGCACGTCCGAACATCCATTAGAAGTAGTTTCCCTAGATGCGATCATTTGCCTGTCAGCTGCACATTCACACTGCCCTTCCATAGCAGCATGCCATCACCAACCGCTGAGTCCTACTTTGGGGCAAACGGGGGTCGTCTACCAACTCTGCTGCCCAATAGTACTTAGAACTCCTTCCTAGCGAGTGAGGTGCAAATGGCAACTGACAACCTTCATTCAATCCTGTACAAATGCCTAGACAGTATCACTCCGGAGCGGACTCCATTGCCGCCCAAAAAGAACAGCTTTGACCGACTAAGCTACAAAATCGCCAACCTTCAGAAAATGGTTTTTGGAACCAGAGACCTCTTTGTTTCCTTGACCAAATCACCGGTCAAAGCAACTGGAAACGATGATAGATTCCCGTAGTAAAATGCAACAACTACGTGCTTTAAACCAGCTCAACCCACAGGCAGCTCTGGCAAAACTTGTTAAATCATCCCTAACAACTGATAGAAATCTTGCAACCCGTATCTACCATACCTGAACTCGGAAACATTGTCATCGGTATCTTTCTTACTGAAAGATATAGCTTCGTTTGCAGAAAAAAACAAAGTTCAGCTATCACCCTGGACCAGATTTGGTACCTCCAGCCATCTTTACCAAAAGTGGGGGAAATATTTCAATAGTGTTGACGAACAAATTCAACCTCTCCGTCCTATGTGGCACCTTCCCCTCCAATTGGAAAACTTCTGTCATGATTCTCATACATAAGAAAGACACACGACTAGACCCAGCCAACTATAGGCCGATCAACCATGCCCCGATTGCCTCTGGAATCATGGAGCGCTTGATTAAAAAGCAGCCCACTACATACCTTACTGACCGAAACTTGTCAACATTAGTCAACATGGTTTTCTCCAAAAGAAATCTTGCTCTACTTACATGACTGATCGCCCAGGTACAATCACGACGGCTGCCAATGCCGGAAAGTCGATGATAGTAGTTCACAACAGGTAGGCAAATCACCTCCATAAGCAGCAAGGTTCGTGACTTGGGTTTAAGCTACTCTTGCAGCTTTAAAGTTTCGGAGCACGCACTTACCCAGGCTAGGAAAGCAAATAAAACAGTTAGGTTGCTACATAGGACTTTTATGCTGAAGGAGAGTAAACTAAACCTCTTCAAAACACACGTCCGACCCATCCTAGAGCATTGTTCTCTAATCTGCCCTAGCATAAGGCAGTGCGACAGACTCGCAATCGAAAGCGTTCAGCGTGTATTTACGAAGCGACTAGTAGGCATTTCGTCAAATGTAAGTTACTAGGAACGATGTTCAATACTGAATCTCGAGACTCTGTGGCTTCTGCGTGCGAAAGCAAATTTAATATTCTTCAGTAGTCTCATAAATGGTAACAGTTGCATTTCAGCCCCTCAGTTCAGAAATAAAACTCCCTACTCCCTTCGAAACACAGGGCTCTTCGTCATAACTGACATAGCATAAGCAAGCGCTAGCGCAGACTTTTTATTGTGAAACATTGTTCATTGTGAAACTCATAGCCTCAACAGTTGCGTCTCCTATCGTCGTCTAACGTCGCCTTCAAAAACGAAGTCCGCAAACTGGTGACTGTTCAAACCCTTATTCGTATATACAACACTTATCTCTCGGAGACTCTGGCGTACGAAGTTGGTTTAGGATTTTAAGTTACTACAGTAAAGTCTCCAAAACTTGGATCTCAGCCAACAACAATAAATAACATTGAGGTCCTTGATAGCAGAAGGATTTTGGATTCTATGGCAGCTATAACGGCGATTAACCCTCTTTATATCGGCCTTCTTACCCCTGGTAACTTTACCTATAGATTCCTCTGCCCCTTACTTACTGTGCCAACATAGAGGATCCTGTCTTTAAGCTGGGCATTACAAGAACTAGTTTTTCTCTTCGTAGACATTTCACTAGAAAGCACACTCGAGTTTCCCTTAGCTCTTCCTACTTACCCACTTTGATTTGCAGTAACCTGCAAACTCAAGTCAGGTAGACTCATTTCCCTTAAGTACCTAACTTAGTTTCATTAAAATTAATCTGCTCAAGTCACAGACGATCTGATTCCCATAGGCAAAACACAAGTTCGCATTAGTAAGTTTCATGCGGCACTGGTTGATGAAAACAGGACACGGCGTTGACAACGACGGAGCCCTACATGTGGGTCTGTGTTTTACGGCATAAACCACCATCCTACTTGTGTTTGCTTATCCCCACTTTTGTTTTCTTTAGTCCGTATACGCGAGAACCCAAATGATTGTGACAGGTTTGCTCAAGCATCGCCAAACGTGGGGAAAACAGAGCAGCCCCAGCAGTTACGAAAAAACGCGGAAAATTAAGGTCAGGCGGAGAAATTATGGAAATTGCCTATACGGGCTCGACCATTCCTCTGTTAGAAAGAAAAAGTTTGTGCTGTATCATATTGAGCCCAGCAACCAAAGCATATTCGGGCTGCGAAGGAATGGGACTTCTACAATGGATTTGCACGCCATCAGCCCAGACCTGACCCTGCGAGAGGGTAAGTCCCACACTGCCCTTGTTCGGTAGATAAGCACCTGGCTGCCCTGTTGGGCGTTCTGTGTAAGTAGCGCATCGGGCTGTCCACTTATGTTTTACCACCCACCCATCTATTTTTCAACATACTCCTGTCCCCGAACCGCACACCTGGTACGTAAGCTGACTTCTAGAACAACTGCCGTCATTCTTCTTTCTTCATTGTTCATACTCGCTTACTAAAACTGCTATGTAGTACACGTTGCTGTCGCCCTGTTTAGACACATATCACTGATCCTAATGTTCTCATGCTTTTTCCTTCCCTTTTTATGAATTCTCGTGGCAAATTCTGTCCTAGCATCCAGCTCACGTTGCCATCCGCAACCCATTCAGTTGTGCCATTTCCTGGCAATTGAAAGTAATAAAATAACTTGCGATGGATCACATGCACATGATCCACCTCCAGTAATTGATCGCGATCAGTCAAAACTGATTCCCTATAGCATGTACATCAGGCCCATAGACCAGGCGAGTTCCACAAATAGAACAAAAAGTGACTTTATTCCTTTACCATTGCGCTAGCCATGCTATCAGACCACTGTAATCTGCATCTGCGAAGATAAAAGAGGAACACGCTACAAATAAGGTCCAGGAAGCCTAGGACTGACGGAGCCATATACTCCAAAGGGAGCAAGCAAACGGCATTTGTTGCACACGCCCCGTCAACTGAAAACCACCTCTTGTTTATTTCAATACGGTCGTCATGACACTGTAATCTTATTAAAAACTTACCATTATCGCTGTTTATATTTTTGTTTAATCACCTTAACACCAGCTGGAACAAAATCCGGACTGCCCTCTCTTTCTAGCTCTTCTCCAGGCTCCCCAGTGACCATAGATTTAACGCAAACTCTCGCCGAAAACTCCACTCCATCCGATGCGCTGGTTGCCCATCCCTGTTGGGAAGCTGCTATCCGCATCTGAAGCTCCAGTACTTGGTTGCAAAATCCTAATGACAAACAAAGTCACGTAAGTTACCGCTCTGGGTGCCTCATCTCATGTGAACCATTACGATTGACCGAAACAGTTACTAACACTACTGAAATGCCGCGCAATCCCCAAACCTCCAGACGCCCACGGCTGCAATACACCATAATCTTGGATACTAAATAAGGACGACACACAGGTCATTCATGGCAAGTGTATATAAAGATTGGATGCAATTCTTACACGTACCCGTTTACTTCTCGTCACAAATCACAGTCTCTAAAATGTCGTTACTTACGATTCTTAACCCACCTCATTTGATATCCACTGTGGTTTTGAATCATCTCCGTCCCGATACCACATCCATATTGATATTTAACTTCACCAAATAACCCACTTTTTTGAGGAACCCGGCCAGATGGCGACGCACATTGTTGCTTCCTAGCCAAATTTTGCGCCTGCGATGCACACCTTTGATGCGTTTAAACATGGACTGACTCGCACTGTGCGACTCATAGTCAGACCCAGATAGTTTTGGCGAAGGATTATCTAGTATTGTCTCAAAAGCTGGAAAACTCGTTTTTAGCTTATGCCAGTGCTGGTTATGTTCATGAGAGCACACGCTGTGTTCACAACTGAATTTTTGTTTCCCGTGTGTCCACTTTGTGTAAATTTCATCTTGCCTTGCGCATACCTCTTGGATGTCAAGATTCATCTAGTTCTGTCTGCTGATAGTACTAACAATAAGTTTCCTTCGAACTAAATTTCCTGCGCAACCTTCATTAATATCTGGTTTTATCTGTGGTTTACGACATAACATGTAAGTAATTCTTTATTTTATTGATCCTTCTTCCGTTGCACATGAATGTTTTTTTCATTGTCGTTGCGGGACTCGATTATGCATACAGCATGTGCTTTGGCACTGACTGAGAAACGAAATATTATGAATATAGGACGTAAGTTAAACTCACTCGCCCGCAAATTTCTGACCATTGTCTAGATCTTCCATCGTTTATTCTCGCCACTGTCGGAGTTTTCCGTTTTCGAGCATTTTCTCATCATTGAAGGTAGGATTTTAGAGCTGCGTGACAGAGGGTGCAATCAGATCCACCAACGACCGAAACATCGCTGGGAGTATACCGCCCGGGGCGGCCGATCTTAAGTTATTTGGTTTGCTTAACTCTGTCCCAACCGGGTCCCTTTCTGCTCACAGTGATGGAGCTTTCAGGATCCGGGAAATAATCGCGGTTCGCAGTTTGGTAAGGATTTAATAGACAAGCAGAACTTATCGATGAAAGTTTCCAATATGGCATTTCGGATCCGATCTAACCTGGGTTCCACTCTAGTTGTTCTGGGGCGGCGACAAATCCTGTTTTTTCTTAGGCGATACATGGGTACAATGCGCTGCCTGGTTTGTTTTGATATCACTTGCCAATATACGCTGAAAAAGCATACTTTAATTTGTTAGCGAGCTTGCGCTTCATTTCGTGGTTGTCTATATCTTCTGTACGTCCGATGGTGCAATAAATTCTTGGTTGTCCATCTTTTTGAAATTCCTAATGCTGGCCCTATATTTGAACTCCACCATGGTAGCTGACGATTACTTTTAATGAGCTTGAGAAAATAAAGCACCTGCCATTCTGATTAGTTCAAACAAAATGATTGCCCTCACTTCTTCCGCGATCGGGCTTTCGTGCCTTGATAAACAGCGTATGAAAGGCACGAAAATTCCTTTTTTTCTAATATTTGGTCTTCTAGAGAACGAGAGCTCGTGATACCTACATGATTAACAACTGTGGGTGGAAACAGCCGGAGGACCGTCACCGCATCCCCGGCGCCGGTCGTCACAGCAAATTCGTATTAACTCATCGGGCATTAGACTCGAGGGTCAGATCGCCATAGGTGATAGCAGTGGGCAGGGTTGCTTTACTGGTAGTGTGCAACGGTAGGAGCGAATGGACTGAGCTTATTGGGGCTGTTACCGAGCACGATGATTCTGCTCCTGCCACCGCCAGGACATGACTGATAGGAACAAAACACGCGCCGAGGATGACAAGACAGAACATCTCCATTTATCGTTCAGACGAAACACTGAGTGGCAAGGGGTGGGGTGGACGGTGGTAGGCTGACCACTTCGAAAGCCGGACCAAATCCCGCACTGGGGAAATCCAGTTATGTGCAGTCTTGTAATTTATTCAGTCTAGGTGGGTTAAAGGGGCATGCGTTTGTGGGACCCGGGTGTTGACCAGAAGAGGGATCCGTTGATGCTATTTGAGCCGGCAGGCTCTGTAGAGGTTTTCAACGGAGCCCTCATCATTGAAGAACTTTTGTTTTCCAGGAACAGATTGAATTATTGGAAAAATCCCTTGGAAGGGAGGAACAAGGCTGCCCTGAATGGCTACACTTGGTGTAGACGATAGCAGGTGTTAAAGGCATTGTTATGCTCTGACGGCGCATTATTCCAAACAGCATTCCTCGAAAGGAGGTGCACGATCCGTAACATAACCCATCCGCCCCGTGATTCGCCTTGACATTTGTTTACCTCTTCTTGTCCTCAGTTTTCTTCCGCCTGTCGGCACATATTTTTAGTCTGTGACCTCCAGTTTTGCCGCCTAGGCAGGCGGCTGGTTGCTATGATGTTTTCCGTTGGTTCTCAGTTTCAGCTGAAACGATCAGTTTGCCCCGGCGATTTTTCGGTGTCTATGGGCTTCCTAAGACAGATCACTCTCAAGTGGGCATTGCCCACGGAATATTTTATTCGCGCTTGTATTATAGATATCGTGTTTATCGGAGTGCGGCAGTCGACGTCTTTGTTTCACTCGCGTTCTGATTCGGGTAATAGATTTGAGGGGCATATTGGAATGGACGTTACTTTTGTACAAATAGTTTTCGACTTCGGAAACCCTAGCATTAGTTACAAATATGCCCGCAAGCCCTCGCTATCAGACCTCACATTTACAAGCTACATGAAGGACACCATGAAACTCCAGTGTTATCCCTGCTAGGTAGGACTAATCACACGATAGGGAAGATTACTTTGGGCCTGCATCAACTCGGGGCAGTTCTGAAATGAACAAGTAACCTCGGTAATATGGACTTCGCGAAACTGCAAGCCAGAACGGCACAGTTAACCTGGGATACGGACCATATGGGCGAGGTGGAGGAAAGAGGGAGAATAATTGAGAAATTCCTGCAAATCCTGCGCAATGAATTTTCCCTGCGGATATATGAAGCGGTCTGGGCTATTAGTAAATCCGTGTGACCATATATAACTCACCACATCAATTTTCTAAGTTTCAACTTTCCCTTACCCTCTCTGCGTACATTTGGAGGGCATGCTAAAGTTCAGCAACTCATTGTTTGAATTCAGATCTTAGATTTCAATATTCTTCTGATTTTTCTTCTAGCCACTCAATGATCCGTTGCTTCAATTTCTACCTTAGCATCCGACACACTTTGCTGTCCGCGACCCAGTCCACCAGCAAACTTTTGCAATAATCCGAAGAGATGGAGCTTGTAGCTGCTCAGTTCTGGTTTCACCGCCGCTATGCGTGCCGTGGGCCCGAAAACCGGGATAATTACACAAACCGACCGAAGAACGGCTTACCTGTTCCGATGGTTTTGCAGTTCGCCTGTTTGCTTTCTGAATTCTTTGCTAAATATCCCATCAAGTCGATACTTGCGGAAGCCTCAACTTTAACCGAGAAGCACTTTGCCAATAGGAATCAAGGGGTTTGTGACTGACTGAGTCATGCTTCACTTGAGCAACATACAGTCAACGAAAGACTCTGTCCATCTGCCATTTCGAGGTAGCCCACTCAGATCCCGAGATCTTATGACAAATTACCGTTATTAATTTGCCGTTCCGCTTAACTGCCTGTCCACCCTCTTATCTCAGGCCGCTGCAGGATAAGCTAGAACAACTTCCACATTTTTCCCACCATCCCCCTCCGGTGATATTTCCGGGCCGCCGCAACCAGAGTTAATACTAATTAGTCAACGGAAACTACAGGTACAACGCAGGTTCTTTGACCGACAACTCTCTTGTATCCCACGCATCACCCGTTTTGTTCCACTGGCACTTAGTGATGCAGGCCTGGCGCCCGCCAGACTCTTTGAATACCAGCGTTGCAGCATTGATTGCCTTGGGTACCCATGAGCAAACGAAAAAGTATGACTGGCTAAACACACTGCGGTTGCTAATGCCGCTAAAATGACGTGTGGGAACGCTCAGCTTCCCCAGCCTTATTGCCGACAAAAGCCATACTTTAGCAGCGAAAATGACTGCACGGTCTGCATGCATAACAAATGTAATTAAGAACAGTAATTACTTCGTAAACAAAATTGTTTTGTATCCATCGCTCTATCGATCCTCATGGCCAATTTTTATCTTTGTTGTCTTTTAGTCATCTTGTGCGTCATTTTGATGTTATTAACAAAAGTCAGACCACTCGTCTTCTCAAAAGATGAATCAATTTCTCTGTACATCAAAGTATGAATTGGTCACCTATTAAACATTTTACCAGCTTTTCTTCTGAGCTTTGACTACCACATATCCAACTTAGGCCTGGATTCAATTTTAACGCTGGTACACTATATAGCACGAAGTCTTTGGGTGTGCCATTTTGTTTCTACGGCTATTTACACCTATTAACCTGTCTACTGACTTTCCCAACCATATGTTTCCACATCTCTGAGCACCCTTCTACTGTCCACACGCATCGTGCAACTCAGGCCGTTTTGCTTTGGGCCCGCCTTTAGATCGAATGATATCTGTGTTTGTCCCCGGTTAACTAATCACCATAACCCCAAGCTGGCACCTAAGCCAGAATACTTCCCTCTTTTGCGTTTCATATCCCGTACCCAGGCTAAAGGCTCTTTAAACGACTCCGCCCTCGTACAGCTTCTTGCTGCTGCTGAGACTTTCCTAGCCAGATCTAGCACCGGAGAAATGGTTCGTTCAACAGAAGCCAAGCCGCTGATCGCCTTGGATACCCTTACTCAGGTGGATCTTTACGACTGGGCAAAAGCACCGTTGCTACTGCCGCCGGAATGACTTGCGCACCTTCCGAAATTCCCGACCACTATTGCTGGCTAAGGAGAAAAATTGCGACAACAACAATTACGGTGTGAAGGACATTGATCAGTAGTATGTTTGAGAAATGTCTTCACTTCTTACACAAAGTGTTCCATCGCACCTCTCTGTCCATTTCGTCACCAGCCGCATATGAAAGCAACCGGCAGCCTTTGGTTTCCTTTCTCTCTCTCTGCACAAACATGCATGAAATCTCATTTTTCACGTGGTCTGGCATAGTCTCGTCGGCAGTTCTCCACATTCTTCAGTATTTTTTCTTCCCTTTTTTAGTCAAAAACATGGGGCTTTGCCTCGTTTAGACGAATCTCCATGCAGTCTTTGTACTCCCGTTGCCCTTTATCCGCTCTGTCTAACGTTTCTGTCCATTACATAAGGCTTTTGACTCCGGCCATACATTGACTTCACTTATTAGACTCCGGCAAAGCATTGCGCCAGCAGTACGCAATTTGTATGCGCTTAAACAAAACATTATTCTCAATCTCCTGCTCACGAACAGTCCTAGAGATTTTGCATAGCCCTCTGAGACGATTTGTGCATTGCGCATTAGGTTGTGTATTCGGATCTTATTTCCAAGTGTGCTTCCCGAGTATTTTGAGGTTGTACACATTACCATATCCCTTCTAATTTCTGTTACTAGGGTTCCCTCTTCGCCACCCCCGTGCGAATCTAATCTCACTTCGCGCATGCCTCTCGCAAATGTAGAAATATACGCTATTATCTTTACTGATACGATATATACTTTATCGCATCTGGTCTTTGTGATGAGCCTTACGCTCAGTGTGTTATTATTGGCCTGCTAATTAACCTCCAGGCCCGTTCGTTAGACGCATAATCTACTGCCCACCATTGATGCTGACTTGCCTTTTGAGATGTTTACAATTTTCAAAGCTTTCGCAGTTCTCCTTGGCATTTCTATCCTCGGAGCTGCATTAGATCGATTAGATGCACTATTATGTTGTCTCTATATCACTGTGAACTATGGATGATCAGACTTCATAAATTTGCCCGAGTTTCCTCCCCAAGACCCAAATTTATAACGAAAAGTGGAACAATTCGCAATGTAACCCAGCAAGCAAGATGCGCCAATGACAAATAATAATAATAATGTATATTTCTCGATTTGCGAGAGGCATGCGCATGGCAAGATCAAATTTTTACAAGGATGATGCACAGGAAATGAAGATGATAGAAGTCGAATGGGATAAGATGTTTGGAACAATATTGAATTATTGTAGAAGCTCACTGAAAGGTGAAATGAGATGCTGCAAAGCAATAGGGGAAGTACAAGTATGCCAGTAAAAAGCAAAAAGGTAGAAAACTCAATTTTTAAGACCGAAAAATAGTTTCCTGGGGCTGTTTGC
>LUCM01007354.1:0-26987 GCA_008360955.1 Fasciolopsis buskii
ATCCTACCGACTAGTTCCCATTTTCCAATGTTAAAAAACACCTGGGTTTGGGTTTGCCATTACGTAAATAGTGAAGCATCATTGTCCTGATCATCGTTGATTGAGGGGACGAAAGGGCAGGTAGTGAGTTGACCAGAAAAATAATGGGGTAATTTCCCAAGCGTTTGGATAAACTGTGTATTAATAAACCTGTTTACAATTGCGTGTTTGATAGTTTTTATGATGCCTCCAGGTGTGTTAGACAGGTTTAAATATGTCAATGAGCTCCACTCACATGGTTAATTTTAGCCCGGATTAAGTTGAAAATTAGGCGTTGACCATTAAGTCGACCACCACTACGTACTACTATGCTACGACTACTAGCTTAGATACTTGCTACTGACTTGTATATCTAGATGAGCGGCTGGTACTCTAGCTGTTTTATCATGACTGACTACCACTGACTAGTTTAGCTAGCCGGTATGAACGGTTGGTATTATATATCGCTACTAAGTAAAATATGATATCTAATGTTGCATATTTATGAATAATGAAATTAATGCTGATGATTTGTGATCTGTTCTAGTTCTTTTTGCAACCTTTTGGTTGCACGTTTAGCAATCACAGCCCGATGCAACGTGGACGTATCTCAATCAAACTGTTATCACGTAGAGTTAATCAAACGATGTCAAATAAAACAACTATAAATCGAACTTTTCAAAATTCCTCGTCATCCCAATCAGCATAAGCATCTTCTACTTTTTCAGAATTATCAGCAGACTTGCTGATTTGATTGAATCTCTCAAAACAAACCGGTAAAAAGAACCTGCCGTATGCATCCACGCGTGAATGCTAACCAATAACGATAGTATCAATTATTCTTGATAATTGTCCTTCAGTGACGCGTTTCTCTGCTCGTTCAGTGACCATTTGTACGCATTACGGCGGGAAACGGAGATAATGTATGTTCTTTCTGAAGTTACTAACTCTGGTTCCCTCCACCCTCACCAGGACTGGTAGTCTGTCGAGATGAACAATGTGTCTCTTTTGACAATCAGCAAACCGGAAGTGAACGAATCTTGAATTTAGTAGTTAAGATCAATTGATTCGGAAAAGCATGTTTTGTATTTGGTTAAGTGATATCCAAATTGAGATTAACGGAGAAAGGAAATATGTTCAAGACAAGCAGAGACTTCTCCAAGACAGCACGAACGCGCATGACCCACTCACGCTTCTGGAATATGATGACCAATGCAAATTATATATACATAAATCAAAGTAATGAGTAATATCTGGATGAGTGAACAAAATTTGCCCGGGAGCACATGACCAGTTCGCGGGTTATTTGTCGCTCGTCAGGGGTAGTTGCGTACCCGGAACTCTCTTGTCCAAACATCCCTCTACTTGTACACTGGTATGTCTCCCCAGAATCGAATTTGTGGTGAAAAGGATTTGTGATGTGAAGCTTTCTTCGGTCGAACAGTCCACAGAAGTAGCACAACTGTGATATATATATATATATATGTATATATATATAGCTAAATTATTTCCATAAATCTTGAATTTCCATCACAATTCTGCTAGTGCGGGACTCTGCTAAATTACGGAA
This sequence comes from Fasciolopsis buskii, assembly GCA_008360955.1. Lineage (NCBI taxonomy): Eukaryota > Metazoa > Platyhelminthes > Trematoda > Plagiorchiida > Fasciolidae > Fasciolopsis > Fasciolopsis buskii. The sequence continues at coordinate 1,589 of LUCM01007354.1, forward strand.
CCGAATTTCGTTGAGAAGCTTTTAATTTTGAAATTGAAAATATGAAAATTTTGAAATTAAACCTCTGGTAAATTTTTGAACTCATAATTATATTGGACATAAAATTTCATGCAACATCAGTTATCATCTTATACACTCTGACGCGTCTAGTCATCACACATTACAAAAAACTAAGATTAAAGTGGAAGTTAACCCACGCCAATATTAAATAGGAAACCGGCTGTCTCAAGCCACGATCTAGGTAACATCAACAATGCGAATGAGAAATCTTCTCCTTTGTAAATGTGAAGCAAGATTCTTGGGGTCGTGCTGTCCATATATGACAGCAAACTAAGGATATACCTATGGGAAAACGAGAGAAATGACAACCAATGACTCAAATAGAGAAACTTAGAATTGACTGACGGGCAGCGCACTGTCACCCTGAACCAACTGGAAATCCCAATAGTGCATTTTTCCCTTGACTCAATTGCATCCGGTCAATACACACCCAACAAGAGGCCACTTTTTCAGAACGACAGTGCGATCGATAAGACGAGTCATTGGCCTAAATTTGGTTACTATTCTGTGGAGTCGTAGCCAAAATGAGTTGCAATCTCAACCAAATGGTTAGCTTATAGTAATACGACTGTTGGCCATACTTAAAGGACTGTGAATACGGATCGAAATCTCACGATATTTATTGGTTGAAATCGCATCGATGAACTAAAAAAGGCAGTAGTTCAAGTCATTTTGTTTCAGAGGTCAAACATTTTTGAGCACTGGATCTTAGTATTTCTCCCAATAGTACTAGTTTTATGTTTAGAATATGAATAAAATTTGACAATTCGATTCACAATTCATCGTGTCACTACCTATGCCCTCTGAAGATGAAGTTCACAGAAAAACTGTTAAATAAAAACGTATTGAAGGGGAAATAAGAAAATAAATTCAAGTTCATCTTTAGAAACGCCGATGAACAGTTCCACACAGGTGTCGTAAGTATGCGTGACTAGCATCGGTAAAGAATGACACACCAATGGGTTGAAGACGATTGAAAATAACCACGAGTCGTTCTTATTGCCAAAAAGGAGGAAAATGTTAAAATGCCAGTATCAAATGTCACCAAGGTTGAATTGATTCAGGACAGACGAGATGATAACCGGAGTTAACGATGAATGACTAGCTCTGTGATTTGAGATCACCTCGACTGTTCTAAATCAAACTGTACACTTTTCGACCTCGTGAAGTATGACCAGTTTGTGGCGTCTAGCCGGTGTCTAGCTAAACTATATGATTGTACGAAATAATTCACCATTGATATCATCGTTCAGCTCACCATTAAGGAACCATGGAAGCAATGTACAACTGTTTCATCCTTATTAGGAATCATGAACAGTGCAGATCGACCGCGCTCTAACTGGGACGCCAACCCGGGACGAACGATTGTGAGTCGAGACGCCTTTACCATCTACGCTGACCGGGCGAGCTCTGGAATGGTTTGGTTGAACCTCACCACTATTGCATGCATGTTGCCACCTTATTCCGTCCACTGATTTTCACGGCTTACTGGCCTCTAGCGCACAAAAATCGATCTCTACTGTTAGATGACTTCCCTAATTATGATGAAAGCTTTGGATATGACCTTCAGAACTTGGCGCGGTGGATATGCACTCCCGTCATGATGTGGCGCAAACAAGTATGAATGGTGTGCTCCAATGGTTTCTTAATTGTCAGTTGAGCGATGAATGAACTCGTGAAATTATATTTCACGCAGAGAATTCAATCTCCTACTAGTAAGATGTACCAGCTATATGATTGTGTCTATTGGTGCTGTCATGCCGACAATTTGGTTGAAAAATTAAACTGACAGGTATGTGTTGTCTTTTATGACTTGATTTCATTGGGACCAGGTTTAGTATTTGGGGATTAAGCGAAATCAATGATTTACCACGCTGTTGGTAGCATCTAACTCAATGGAAGCTTAAAGCATTGCAGTGTTATATGAAGCACTCAGCAGAGTGGCTCGCTGTCACACGATGGTAATTCGTTCATATCCGACCGACGATGCAATCTCATTCAGTTTTTTTTCCCAATGACAATGACTTAATCCACCGATCATTTTCAGCACGCCAGGATCTTGAACACGAGAGTTATTCTTTTCCACGATTCCCCAGATAGTCTGATGATAATCAGACTCCACATTCGGCGAGTGACTTGAAGAACACAGTCGTGCGGATCTTATCCAAATAGCATCTAGCTAAAAAAATAAATTTGTAGAAGGAATGGAGCACAATTTCATCAAAGTAGTTTCAATTTCTTACAAATCGACATAAATGGTATAGTCCTTGCACTTAGTGGGCTCGATTGCGGTCCGACAGACTTTTGGCTATTCTAAATCGATAGACCTCGTTAGTATGCATTAGAAACAATTGAATATACGGGGATTTACGCCCAGTCATTATCTGCGTGTTCGAGTAAGTCCTACTTGATCCAATAAACAGGGAGTACTGATTCGAGTGACTCATTTTGACAGAAACAATGAACCTACACAATTCGAGCAAACTGAATTATGATCAGGCCGACAATATATATTAGGCTGACACCGTGACTGTCATCTAAGTTCAGCACACTCATATATGGACGCACACACAAACGCACGCAAACACACACACTCACAACACGCAGTCGACCATGCATACATGTGCTATACAGATACTAGACCACGAATCGCACTACCACATTAGGCTGGCACCTGGGAAAACACACAAGCCCAAACATCATTACCTTAACAATGACAACCTGCCACGTTGTGTTACTGACTAAGTCAGAACCAATTTAGACAAATCCTTCCAACACGGTGTTCGTCTATTGCGAGTAGTTGCCAAGGTAGATTGGTGCTATAGGGGGTTACAAATCTAAAATCCTATGCGGATACATTTCTTCCTGGTTGTGATTGTTATGGTGATGGGCGGGGATTCGGTGCTCGATCGAATAATGTACAATAACATTCAAGACTGTTTGACTCCAACAAAATGAAAGTATATGTATCGTGATTTGGAATGTATCATTCTTTCGGTTTTTTTTGGGAGGGAAGCATTTCTGGATTGCAACCAAAATGTTCCAAATTTTTGTATTTGACTAGTAAGTTTACAATAAACAATCTCATCTCCCCACTCGGAACATCAACGCGCCAATAGTTAAGTAGTTTTTGGAAAACAAACAAATATCAATAAGCTATTTTAGCCCGAAAACGAATGAAGTCAGCGGCGATTGATTCATCCTTTTTAGTAGCTAACTGTTGCACAATAAATGTTATCAAATTCACCAAATTATTCATCATATTGTATTCATAATGGAGATGACTCACGGAGATATAATTCACGCCCACAGTAAACCATTGACTGTAAGATCAGAAAAGGTAATTGATCGTTTTGGATAAAGGTTGTCATGTGACTTGTGCCACGATATTTGGTGACTGATTACAGAACGACGAATATGTCAGGGGTTTACGAAAGCTGCTTGGGCATTTTGGTTGTTCGTCAGGTTGATAGGTTTGTGATTTATTACTCGGATTAAAAACAACTTGGGAGCGTAAAAATAAGCCTTTTAGAACGATTTTTATTAGTCCAAACTAATTTCTTTCACGAATTTGGCTACAGATTGCAGAAATCTGGTGAACCTATACTGGAGACATTTGCAACCAGAGGGAGTGATATCTTTCAGCCGGTTAGTGGTGTCGGCTTTTTGGGTGGATCATACTGTCGCTCTTCCATCCTGGTCATCAGTTCAACTCCGCTCTTGGGCTCCACGCGATTTAAGCTCGCGACGAGGTGCACATCGAGAAAAGTGCACTCGACAGCCGGACTGAAACCTAGTAAATGCTTGCGATGCAAAGACTATTATCACTACAATGAATGAACAGAATCAAGTGCATAATGCAGTAGATATAAAGTTGATTTATGAGGATGCATGTTCGGTTCTATGAAACAATGACCAAACCCTTTGGGGGGAAACTAGAAGCCATCCACTAACAAGCAACTGCTTAGGGAATCCCTCACTCGTGAGGAGTTCAACTAATGCTGGATCATCTCGTATCCCAAATACTCGCAGAACTCAGTGATCATTTATGAAGTCGGCCTAACTTATTCAAAAAGCTAGCCGCGGTAGTAAATGTAAATGGAATACATTTTAATAGCAATGATACTCGGTGCATCTACATTGTTTGCCACCTATCGTAACGATACACAGATTCGAATAACCACCTGGGAGTAGAAAGACTCTAGTTACGTAATACGGGGCTAAAGAGAAGAAGACCATAGCAACAGGAAATTGCGTTGTGAGCTTATTTATTTGCCATCCGACATACGCATCATTGTTGGACTAATTTTGAGCTAACAGAAATCGAAGCGTGTTTATTCTTCCAGTCCCTGTGTCTAATTGCAGTTACCGGGGGCATACAAAGCTATACCGTGTAAAGTCACGTGATTTGTCCGTACATTCGTCATCCTTTTTTTCCACTTTCATTTCGAATCATTGGAATAATACAAATTTGAGAATATTTTTGCACTTTAGTTGTACAATTAATTTCAAATAGGACAAGATAAAAGCAATGAAATGTTCATTGACATTTTCTTAGTTGAAAAATCAACTTGGCAATCCGAACGCGAATAGGTTGTATTTCACCTGCCAGGCGGATACTTTGAACCTCGGGCTCTGACACGAATTATACAAATGAAAATCCAATGTTACAGTTCCAACTGGATTAATTATGCAATGATTTATGTCTATTTTTCGGGGTGGGGGGGGAATGTCAGCAGAAACGCATACATTTTCCCGTCGCGTGTTAGAGGGTTTTGATGTAAACGGAAGAATATAAAATATAGGATCTAGTCACAAAAAAAATGTTCAATTCACATGGGGGACCAAGCTAGCGGAATACCGTCTTGTAGACCACCTCATGTTTCACACAGAAAAACGGTGGGTCAATGTTTACAAGATTACTGTTCCCCTTAATTCACGACATTTTATTCACCTATCTAAACACCACATTTTTTCACAAATGGAGGATGGGGTTTTCCTATTGTGAATGATTAATTATTAATAACACAGCGTGTTGGTAATGTAATCGCCAACGTTTCGACTACCGTGGGTAGTCTTTCTCAAGGCAAGTTTTACAATCAAATGATTTGATTGTAAAGACTGGTTCCATTCGCGTCTCAGGCTCGCTGTTTTCTGCAGAGGAAATTCATGTGTACGATGCTCATGTGACACAACTTAGCAAAACTTTGCTATTGCTTACAATTACACCTTTTTATTTCTTTGATCTTTTACTTCCTTTATTAATAAAATGACAATATACATCGTTTTCAAGAAGGGAGCTCCAAGAAACAGGGGATTATCAAGTGAGAATATTGACCGGTGATGGAAGGATTCGAGTCCGCAACCTTCATGTCCAGTCGCCACGACCTTATTTGATTGACTATTATAACCGTGAGGAACTTAATGCATGCGAAACGAACATTCCACGATTGTTACAGACTCAAAAGCATTTCGCCAATCATGAGAGCAATGTAAATAAATTCAAATATAACTTCTAGTTGTTAGGGCTTGCTTGATGTTTTCAGTCACACAAATCGCGTTTGTATGTATCCCCGATACGTGCTGGTGATTCGTGTCCGTGTTGTAATTAAGAATCGACCACGACGCATGTTACTATTCCAAGCAGAATTAGATCATCTATCATCTATTTTGAATTGCAAAGCGGGTCGAATGCTTCCCGCATCTGATGCCAGCCATTCCGATGGGTGAATCAAAGAAACAAGCAATTTGCTTGGAGGAATGAAACACTTAGAACCTAAACTCCAAGGTAATCAGTCGACAGTCCGAGGCTAATTTCTTTGTTAGTATTAACAATTGATTCTACGTATTTCGATGTCGGGATGGGATTGTCTTAAATGTTTATGGACGTTTCGTTGAAAATAGGAATCCTCATTATTTTAATCGTTTCCCGTAATTACTACGCGGATACGTCATTTAGACAGTATTCGTGACACATGCAGTATCTATCATTAATAATCTTTCGTTTAATATCCCGTGAGCGCGACAACATGTAAACAGGACTTTACAACAAGCGGACAAAAAAGTGCTAAATAGCTGACAAACCAACTGTTTCATTGTGTTTTAACCGTATGCGTTTTGTGATTTTCTTAGCTACTTTAAGATTTGTCAAATGCGGCAAGTTTTACGACGGTCCTCTACAGCATTCGCGTCACTTAACTCGGTTTTGAGGCATATCTATCAACGTCTTCAACCAGTAACAAGCCTCAGTTTTCGGGCCAATGCTGAGAACAAAACTGACGTTTCCTACCTCTAAGCCTAGCCATAGCCTGACCGCCGCGACGCTTTCCATCTCTGTCTGGCACGTGCAAAAGCAGCAGGAAAAGGTAGGCGAGGGGTAAGCACACGCAATACGCGTCCAAGCCACCGAGAGCAATGAAAATATCGAGCAATTAATCCAGTCAAAGGACGACTGTCTACACCCAGCACTCGACGACGTACCCGGCCATTAATAATCCGATGTTTCCACCAGACTCGGTTGTCGAAAGTAACAAGTCGTTGGGCCTCCTCAACGCAGACAGACCAGATCTAGCAACCCTAAAGAACAGCACTGCACATCTTTCCTTTGAGGGAAAGCCGGATGTTATGATGACGCCAAAAGTCTCGTAGGATGGCAAAAACTATCCTGGCTTTTGCAATTCGTGATGTGACTCGACCACAATACCTCCGTCAAATGTGATCAGACTCCCATAGCAAAACAATGAAAGTAATAACAGAAGAACAAACCCTCCAAAGGACAATAGTACCACTTGGTGTATCGAAATATCATCATCATCATCATCATAATCATCTGCATCGTCGTCATCACCTAGCTGCGCTACAATGCTGCATCATCCTTATTTCGTTGTTTTCTTGTCGGATATTTGGTTCCACTGTGTTCTGCGTTCGCCGCCACAATCGCTCGGAATTATTGTTGTTTAAAAACCGTATTGTTTCTTCAACGTGGAATGGGGATCACGCATTTGCCTGCCGCTTCAACGACCTTCCATCATCTAAAGAGGACACTCGTGCTGGCTAGGCAGACGCTCTTTAATTGCACCCTTCCAAGCCAAGGATGTCCATGGCGGCAGTATTGAGTTATCAACCATTCCGCTGCTCTGTTAGAAAATTCGGACCTAGTCCCTGAACACTTCAGTCACCTGATCCTTGTTCATGGGGTTGCATCGGCATAACATGGAATCGGACTGAACCAGGATATCGCTGATTCATTGGTGTCGATAGACATCTTCAGACTCCATCGACAGGAAAGAATTTCGGACAAAAAGAAGACTGGAGGCGGCGTTTGCAACCGTACATAAAACTCCTTTCTGTCTGGCAAGTGCGAGAAGTTGTTTATACGTACTCGCTAAACGGAATTGACGGTCTCATGAGTACAGTGTCATCCAAGGTTTTTCTCGCATACAAGCGACGTATCATAAACGAACTTATACATTGCCCCTTTGTAGCGCGCAACCAAAAGGGCATCACATGCTTTCTTCGATCTTTCCTGAGTATTTATTGGTTTTCGCTTCGTGGAGGGATAATCTGGTATATTGAGTGAGTTCATCATGCATTTGTGTTTGATTAGGACTGAACCTCTGCTTTCTCCCACTAGATCGACTTTCATTTAGATGACGTTATTCACCAACGCACCCTGATTTATTTTCCCTGAAAGTGCATGGCTCAATTTCAAGTAGTCTGATATGTTGCATTCTGTTAAGGTCCAAGATATACTTCGTACGGTCGAGCTTCACTGATTCAGGCGAACAAATCAAATCCGAGTTCGCCTCCGCAACCTTTCACACAACAACCTTCTTCAAAAATCCCTTTGACTCGCATCTATCTGTTTCTAATTCAACCATCTGCTCAATGACAATGTGTCAAACTTTTCACACAGACGGGGAACAAAAAAAACGCAATCTTTGATATTGCGTACTCTTCCCTTGAGAAACACTATTCGTCTCAAATGGCCATATCTCCACCCAGAAACTGAAATCTCTAAGGAGGTGCAAGGAGCACTTCTACAAATCCCGTAATAACTCAAGCGTGCGTATATTGCCAACCTAAAAAAGCTGAGATCAAACGCATCAACACTATAGTCGCCAGCCAACTCCTGAGTGCTAACAACAATCGATTCCTATGGCAAGGCATTCGAATGTTGTGTGGGAAGAAGAAGAGGGATAGGAACAATCCTTGCGTTTGTCATAGCGTCACATCGTGTTTCATCCATCCTTCCATTTGTGCCCGTCATATGGTCAGGGTGATGATTATGACAGTTACCAAGTTTTCGGAAGAACAGGTGCTCGACCTTTTATCACAACCCACTAGAATCACCACAGGTGTATTTCCTTGACAGGGTCTGTCTTCGCTCTTTTAAAGCAGGTGCGTGTGGCGTTTTGGCGGATGTATTCACTTCTCTGAATAACTCATCAATAAACTCCTCTTCTATCCCTGACTGTTGGAGGCCCATCACTATTATTCACATCCCTAAATCTGGCATTTCTAATGCTTTGGTAAAACATTTTCTCCCATCGCCTTAACATTTTCTGGTCTTAAACTGACAGAGCGTGCTACACTCAAGCGCTGCAACTTCTTGCTTATGTATCCTTTCTGACGACGCTTTTCAGTTTTTGCCTGATAAATCTAGGCAGGCCCACCTTGGGAAAGCTATCGCCTCCCTCATTCACCACAATTTGTGCATCCTTAAATGTTTTGATTGAAGATCTTTCTAGATGGGACTCGTTTGCATTCGATTCGTCCCCGGGATCTTCTTCTGCTTCAAAACGTAAAAAAAAAGAATAATGTGTCCAGTTCTTTTTAGCAGCCTGTCGTGATACGTTTACTAACCAGAACCCAGTCCACACGATATTGGCGGCAAAGTTTCGAAAACCGTCGATTAACCACCAGGAGATGTTGTTCTGGCCACAGTTCTGTTCTTACTTAGCATCAGCCGACTCATCAATCGGCTCACCTTATCAACTGTTTAAAATATGCTGATGATGTTACCCTCTCTCAACCGTTCGAACAAGCGATGAGTTTTCAAAGTTTCCAAGCAATCTACTATCTAGGATTCGTTGCACGAGCTGGGTTTAAAATCTCAACACAGTCTTGAATGTTTCGAATTCTGTTCTCTCTCTCTCTCCTCTGTCAACCTACCATGCGAAAAACGGTCCTTCATTAACTTCTAAGTTCAAAAAAACACTTACCAGGATTGATTTCTGCGAAATATCTAAGAGGTACTATTGGATAAAAATCTGAAGGTGAATACTCACGATTTTACCTTTGTAAAGAACCTCGACGGTTGTCGTTTTCAAATCAGAAGCTTTCGGCACTATGAGGTGAGACAAAAGCAGCCATTCCGCGATTTGTATACCAATGTGCTTTTCCGAATCCTTCGTTTACTGTACCTCCTGTTATTTTTCCAGGTTTAATTAAAAATGACTTCAGAATTCTTCGCCGAGGGCTATCAATAATACTCGTTGTGGTTCTTTCTACCACTAACTTGATTTTTCTTCAATGTATTGTGATCAGCACTTGATTGGCATGTGACCGATGGAGCTCACCCAAAAATTGCATTCCGATTCCCCGCATCTCTGCACAAACGATTCTTTTCAAAGTTTTGTCGTTCTCATACTATCTTACACGATCGCGATTCGTTCCATGTCCTCGTGAGATCAATATCTATAGAAAACCCCAGCTGTCTCATATTTAGCACGGCATTTTGACAAGCGTAAGTCGGGTTTTCAGCCGAATTAATCTGAGCACCGGTCCTAATGCGTTTTATGTGTATTACCTGGATGAGTGTTGCTCTTATATTGGCTTTACAAGGGCGATGAAGGGCGTTAAATATTTATTTTTTATTTATTAATTTCTTTTTCCACCTATTTTGTTTTTGTCCTCACATTTCTGACTGAAATGCGACATTATTCAGTGTACGCAAAAGGCCTGTTCAATAAATTACAATTAGCAATACAAATACAAAACAATTCAATACAATACAAACAATACAATACAATACAATACAATACAATGCAACACAATGATTGCCGTCCTAATCCTCAGAGTGATTTACAACCTTTAGACATTCTATGGCTGGCTTCAGCGGTTTTCTCGACATCAAAGCTATCCGAGAAAACTCGTTGCCAATTTTGTCTTTTTTCGGTTTGGTCTCGAATAATTCCCCCGTATGGAATTTGCAAGTATTTTAGACGACTACCTCTTCTCTTGCCCGTTCCAAAGATTCGCATTTTTGTTCTGTCAGTTTACAGAAAACTCACACAAACATCTTCAAGTGGTGCGAAGTAATCATTTCTGGTTTTATCATTACTACTATTACTGCCGCTGCTATCACCACTACTAGATATTGGCGACTACTGACTCATCACCACAACATATACTATTGACGACCAACCGCGGCTACTCCCACCCCACTAACACTACCACTAACACTACCGCTGCCTTCACTACTACTGCCACTACTCCTGTTGCCACTACTACTATTCTACTACTTCCACTACTAATACTAAAACTACCATGGCTACCACAAATACTCCCTTTACCACCACTACTAATACTACTACTACTACTACTACTTCTAAGACTACTATCCCGAATACTAATAATGCTCCTGTCACTACCACTACTGCTAATAATAATACCACTACTTTAATTGCTGCCATTACTACTACTACTACTACTACTACTACTACTACCATAAATGGCACCAATGCGGTGATTACCGGAAGCACTGTTTTGGAACTGTTGGGAATAGCGGTATATGTTCTCGTCCAAGACTTTACCAAAATAGCTAAAGATATATGAACATTTGTGATTATGGGGAGCCATTTTCTGTTGTTACTGTGGCGGTCATCAAGCTCAGCCACGTCTTGTAAGACGAACTATCTGTATGGGACTGTGCAACTAATAACCGAAACCATTCACTCGTCGAATCGGCTTCCCTTGTCCCAAGTTGATCTGAACTGCCCGTTTGCAAAAGTAGCTTTCGACTTCGATGATTAGCGTAGGAGTTCAAATGTGTCTTCAGAAGCTGATATGCATTTCACTTGGCATTTATCGTACTACTCACTAATGTAGTACACTGCTTGTTCAAAATAAGAACTCACTACTTCGGGCACGTTAACTTTTATCCCGACAAAATTGTAATTTGAATCAGCTCACCTGTGTAACCTTGACAACACTAAGCAACAGATCACGAGCAGCTCCGTTAATCCGTTCGTGCGTCTGCTTGCGTTTTTTGGTTTATGGCACCTACATCACTGCAACTGTCGCATAGGGCAATAACATACGGCTGTTTGCTTGAACTCGCATAAACTACGCGCTTTAACATGTTGATGGGCGGACAATCTGTTCACACCTTACGCTGTCATGTTTCAATATCTTCTAGCAAGGAAATTACGCTGACTGTGGATTGGCTTTCGGAAGTCTCTGGTTTTGCCCAATCATCCACATGAGATTTCCCATGGGAATTTCTCACTGTGAGTAGTGAGGATTGGACACGAGAAATCATGTTGACTCAGCTTGCCGTATTATGATTATAATAAGAAGTATTGCTATAAATCGATCATTATTTGGTCAAGTAAAAAAGAGCTGTTTTGTGCAACACAATGTCGAATACTCCGGGGTGATGATCTGTCGCTTCCTGATAACCAATTCCTAGGAATTTGTGATATGGTGGAGTGGGGTGAACATACACATACAATCAGACATCCGTAGCCGGATCATCCAGGGACGGTTCCATGATGATCAACCAATTGGCCAAACAGATGTCCGGTAACCAGGACACACTATTATTCGGCGTACAATCCCAAATATGGCCGTTCTCAGTCGGTCGTAAACTGGACGATCACATCGATGCACATCTTATTGGTCCCTTATTGTTCGAATTTGGGTGGGTACGTTTATGTTCCAACTTGTACAGACTCAAGGCACGACTGTGAGACAGGGTAGAATCGGAAGTCGATACTTTGTCCGTTGACAAATTCCGCCTAATGGACACTAATACATCGACTATGAACAGTCGTACATTTTGGTGGGAACCTGTAAAAAAAACGGATCTGTATGCATGTCCAGTAGAAGTCAGTAGCAGGTTTGTTCATGTGGTTTTCGACAGAACACAAACCAATTAGCCATATAATTATCTGAGCGAGTAAAAATATCTTTGCATCTTCTCCGTTCCAAATATTGATTTCTTTTTCTCCTGCTCTCTCTCTCTCTCTCTCTCTCTCTCTCTCTCTCTCTCTCTTGTTTCTGCCATCTTGCCGCGGCTTTGTTGCTCTTTTTACCACATCGTCCTGGTGATATCGATCAACTGATGCTAGAAATCCCATCGTGTACATGTTCACCCAACCAAATCAAATTGTATGGCATTAAATGACGCTTTAATCGAACTATATGTAAAGCATACGTGGCACCTATAACAGGACGACTGGATTAGCAATGATAGTACTAATAATGATGAGTGGTCATGGGATCATTATTATTAATAACTGTTCCGACGTTTTCTGAATTCAGTCGGAGGTTCATTATCAGGGCCCCACCCCGCGAATTTACTGGCCAAATCGTCATTGTTTCATTGTCACCCAATTCAGACGAAGTCAGGACACATTGTGAACGGTCCATGTTCACTTTTTGTCCAGCATGTACGATTTGTCTCTCGAACACCTAAGGAAATTATGGAAATGATTCATTGGTGGTCTGAAACTTACCTTGCTTGAGAATTTCTTCCCTAATTTGTCGACAAAATGGAGTCTGTTTGCAAGACACGCGGGATGACTTTCCCGATTCCAAGCTCATAGTATTGACTAGTATTTACCGGTACCCTGTCTTAGGCTGCCATAAAATGCATAAAAGTCATTAGACCACCACTACCTCAAATTATTGTACCCATAGGTAAGCTTAATTATTCGTAAAATATTATCAAAGTTAAACCACTCAGAAGGTCTTCAGGTATTAGTAAATTGAATGCGTTTAACTTTCCAAATAGAGCACTCAAATGAGAATAGTCTAGTGATAACCAGGCTTACAACTGAATCAATTCCATCTTTTAAAGTTTTGTTCCACAACCTAACCGGTATAGGCTGGCTTTCTGAGAAATCTATGGTACTCGGATTACGTAGCCTGGTTGTTTGTGCACAGAAGCTATTTCCACATGCTCTGCTTTTGTACCTGGCAACTGGGTGTTATGTAATTTTCAGGTTGGTTTGCGCGGGTGGTTGAAAAGAGCAGCGTGAACTGTTAATGTCCCGCAGAATTGATCTTTTTTTCGTGGTATTCATCTGGACGAGCAGCACTCGGTGTCTCAAATTCCGTATGAAAAATAATAAAAAATTAGAGATAATTTTTACTGTTCGGACAATATAGGGAAACCACTTACCCGAATCCGCACCGGTCGAGTAGAGACTGGCACCCAGCAGGCGGGTAATCAGCTGATCAACTGGACTGGACTCGAAGTGTTGTTGTTCTTGTTCTCGTGGTTCATTTTGTTGTTCCCGTGGATGTTGATTGTGAACACGATGGTTATCTTTAGGGCATGATTTCTGACGCCCTCGATGTTGCTGTTGGAAAGTCGGCGTCCTAGTTTTATTTGCTCCCGATACGAACGTTCGTGGGTTTTTTGTGCAGCTGGAAGCTGACTCACTGAAACAGAGAGTAGTGTCTTCAGTGAGATTTTTCACCAACAATTACCAATCTGTCAGATAGGGTACAAATAGGCACTAATATTAGCGAGGGAAGCCTTGTGAACGCTCTCAGCCTTGAGGTTATTTTTGACACATTTGTATACTAATGAGTCCATGGGTTGGAACAAAAATTGCTGTAATGGAACTTAATGGTATTCATCATTGAAAAGAAGTTTGCATTTCCTGACCGTCAGTCCCTACATCGGCAAAACGCAAATTAAAATGGTTTCCCATAGAAAGGATACTGGAGGTGTTTTTTGGGCTACCGAGTCTTCGCTGCTTAACACAACGCTGAAGGGGTTTTTGAGAACGACCAGACGATTCATGGAATCAGAACTCACACCAACAGGACATCAACCTAGCACGAGAACTCAGAGCATATGCTTGCTTTCCACAAATTTACACATGCTCGAATCAAAGGATATCACGGCCCTGATTATTCTGCGCCAGGACTGGCGGAGTTTTGAATTTATTGCGTTTGTGCTATTTAGTATGTGTTGGTAGTAGGAGATTGAATGTTTTCATGAAATAATTCACCATGTGATATGATCGTTCAACTAGCCATTAAGAAATCATGGAAGCACTGTACACCTGTTTGATCCTTGTTAGGAATCATCAGCAGTGCATATACACCGCGCCCGAACTGGGACGCGAACCCGNGGGATTGGAGCCAATCAGCACTCGTGCGCCGCATGACCGAAAACATTACCTCCGAATGTGACTCATTCTTTTGTAAGGATGCTAATCAATACGCTGTTACCGACTGCTCACAAGCACAATTTGCGAACTTGCTTGTCCTCTGGGACAACCCATAGGCACATGTGTGCCGACGAATTCCTCCACCACACGTTTAATCCCTGCCGCCCCTAATTTCTTCCATCGATTAATTTATCTTGAGGGAAAGTCAAACAAGTTGGATCTTATTGAAAGACAATTTCAATTGGTGATTTTCTGCCTCCATCCTGTTAGTGGTAAATATTCTGAAGTTCGTCAGCCACTTCCATTATATTTCGCCCACGTGTCCGCCTACAGCAACCAGACGCGATTAAGGTAAGTCATAGTCACCGAAGAACGTGTGAAAATGACGGCATTGAACTTAACAAATTCCTATTTGGTTGACTTGAACACTAGACCGCGCATTCACTAGTAAATTTTTCTGCTGTCTGCCTGCAAAGACACGGACAAGCTACCGGACGAAAGATGCATATGCATAGGAACGTGGAAACGGCAAAAAAATCAATTTGACCTGTGGATAAGCAGATTGCAATACATTTAACTGTGCCAAGTTCCTATCCACAACAGTGGTTTCCACGTTACCCATAGACAAGAACGTTCTCCATTGCATTTGTTGCACTATAGTAGCTTACCCGGCTCTTGTTACGCAACAGTGCGTTAAAAAGACCGCATGCCCTACTATCATCCATCAGCATCGTGTTCCAGACGATGCACGCACCGCAACTGGTGGGTGACATCCGCTAAAATAACCTCACAGTATCTTTTAACAAGTTACGGATGTCGTGTGGTGCCTCAAATTCATGTCCTCCCCTGGTGTCTTCTTTTAGCAGTCCTAGCCTACTTGTTCACGTGATAAATTCTTCACATGGACAACGTCGCTGCGGCCGTCAATCAACGTAAACTTACGGCGGAGTTTATTGATATCCGTTACCGTCACTAAGCTGGTGAACTTTTCACGAGCGTATCTAAAACTTTCACCATTGCTACCGATAACTTCCATTAGACTCGTGATATGGGAATCCTGGTAAGTTATCAGCTTATGGTTGAGCACAAAATAACAGTCATGCGGTAGGCGGAGTGAATGATCGTGTTTGAGAAAACATCTAACTACATTGCATTATGAAATAATTCACCATGTGATATCATCGCACAACTCACCATAAAGAAACCATGGAAGTACTGTACAGGTGTTTCATCCTTATTAGGAATCATGAGCAGTGCATATACACCGCGCCCGAACTGGGACGCGAACCCGAACAAGGACGAACGATTCTGAGTCGAACGCCTTAGCCATTACGCTACCGGGCAGGCTCTGAACGGTCTGCTGAACTTCACCACATGATGATGTTGCACTGATTTGCGCGGCTATGTGCCGCTAGCACAGAACACTGCTGGTGATTCCTAACAAGGATGTACAATGCTTCCATGGTTTCGTAATGCTGAGTTGAGCGATGATATCACATGGTGAACTATTTCATGAAAATATACAGCCTCCTACTACTATCACAAACACAGACTTCTTCACTGGAATCAAATGCTATCAGTTTACGTGACTTTTTGCTGTCCAAAGACCTGCGTCTACTCCCCACTATGTTCAGGCTTCCAAATCACGAACAAAGGCTGGTGAAAGATATCTATAGAGCACTATACAATGAATAGCATGAAACTAAAAGGAAAATCTCGTTAGGTGCTCTGAGGTAAGCGATGGACCATGCGAAATTCGAGCTGTAGATTTCGAAATATTATGCAAAACTCGTGTCCATTCAGGCCCATGCGACAGATTTGAACGTTGACTTATCGCACTATGAAGCACAAATCCCTGATGCCGCATAAATTTAATGAAGATTGTGTTCGGTGAGGAAGGAGGGGGGGCGCGCTCCTATCGAAGGACTGAACGTCACCGGCTATCAGTTTGGGAGTGGATATCGTGGATGTGCAGTGGTGGGTTCCTTAGGTGGCCTATTCGATTTGGCGAAACTTTTGTTTCCTTTTGCCTGAGAAGATTTTTGGAGCTGTATCCGGAAACGCATTTCTGAAATGGATTACGGATTAACTCAGCAGAAAACTGCAGCTCTGTGGAAGTTCCGTCCACGTCTGGTCATCTATGTTGAATGAAACTCAAAGTCCACTTATTACACTTGATGTCGTCATCTGTGTCGCTGCATACTTGGAATTTTCGAGTCAACACATCATACTAATGTTGGAAAAGCCTATCAAGAGGATCTCCCCGAAATATACATACTCTGTACTTTATTCCCTAATTGTGTGCAGGTTTTAAGATCGTCAGTGGGGAATAAAAAGAATTTGCGTCTACCTTGACCGAGAAATATGACAATTCTCTTCGAAGTTGGCTCAACCGTAACCAAATGGAAGACATTTTAGGAGAAAACCATATCAATTGATAAAAAAGCACTGCAACTTCAGCAGACACTTCATTCACGTCCACGGGTTTAGATCTTCCACCTGAGGGCCGGTTATTTTGGACAACATTGCAATCAGAAACAAAAATTGAAGAAAGGGTTCGTTTTCATTGAAACACACTCAAACGAATAGAGTACCACATATGATTAAAACTGAGTAATACGGTCCGGAAAAAGGATCGAGGAGATTATGAAGTTCGTACGTACGGTAGTATCTGTTTATTTGGAGAGAAGATGTGGAACGATTACCGTAGTGCGAGTGCTAGCTATGTACCACAGTGCCAGGCGCTATCAGATTGTGAAGAATTCAGAGCAAACTTAGTTTAAACCCAAATAATTCAATATCTGCATCTAGGTAGGCCAACGTTTGGTATCCAGGATCTAATTCACGATTTTCGTGCGGGATCTATTTTGTACCCCGGGGGAATACAAAATCCCCACTTCCAAAAGAAACTTGAAAGGAAGTAGAAAGAGACAGTTTGTGCAAAGGTACAAAACGGAATAGGTCTTTGAAAGAAGATGCTTGATAGTCAAACTTGTGTTCGTTACTTTGATATTAATTTGATGGGAGTAGAATTCAATTTAAATTCAATGGTCTTTTCTCAGACTACGAATCGAATAATGACAAAACCGGCCAGTGTTTGATGACCTTCAGTGATAATGTCCCGAAACCGTTCCGCGAGGTGTCCTTTCTTGGCTGGTTGAAACCATGTAGTAGTAAGATTTTGGTTCCATTCACGTGTAAGTTGGAATTTTGCCCGCGAACAATGAACTCACTCATCTGACTTTTTTTATTTTAGTCAACTTTTTCAAACACTATTCGATGAATTAAAATAGAAGAATAAACATTCAATCTTATTTGTGAAAATCACTTAGTTCTAGTTTCCATTTTTGCAAACCAGTTTTTCCCCAATATGGTCTGCCCTCGGTTAGTACCTTATTCCACCGAGGAAGCAAAACAAAATAAGAGAAAGGAAAGTGGTAGATTGAGTGTAAAATGATATGTTTAAGAACAGTCCAGAAGTGGTACAGAATTTGAGTGTAAGACGAATGCAACTGACCGGGACATTGGACCATATCACCCAGTCGTCTCGAAGCCTCGTCTAAGGGGATCTTGTGACCTCCAACCCCGCAGTCTAACTGGACCTTTACGGGCCAGTCCACTGATCAGGGTTTTCATACCTTTTTCGCATGTCATCGACCGATCACCACGAATCATCTTCCGAGCATTACGTGCTCCGGAGAATGGTGTGCAACGAGGCAGTCGTTCGGTGGGCATGTGCAACACAGTCTCCAATCGCCTAAATTTACTCATCTTCGGCGCCTGTTCACGACACCGGACTCTCGGTCCAAGCACCTCGAACCTGACCTCCGAATCAATAACAATGTTCGCATAAGGGTTTAGTTTGAATGGAAATATAGAGTTTGAGTAGTGTCGAAGAATTCCCTTGCCTAAGAACGATTATTGCTGAAGGATTTACCGGCTTTTTGAAGATCTTAAAAAATAACCTCGTATCGGTTTGAGAGAAAATTTCTAAAACATCAACTGCCACGAGTTTTGAACGCGTAAACTACCCTGAGTGAGAGAATAACGCAACCCAAATGACCAAATGATCTACCGGATAAGGGAAGCTCACGTGATTGGCCTATTTCGATTATCAGTGTTGCACTTATCATTTTCAGGACAACGAACGAGAAAGTCGTGTTCGATGTCGAGTGCGGATTTTTTCGTTGATTATCCTTTGTTAAATAGTCAATCAATCAAAAACTGTTTTTGCAAAACGTCTTTCGAATTCAATAGGACCACTTTGAGTTAACGTAGGTTGAAGCAAGCACGACTAGCGTGAGGAACTCGTTGTCCAGTCTGCGGCTTGAAAGCAACTCTAGTCAGCTTTTGAACACCAGGGATTTCCGTTTTACTCCACGTTCAGACTGTTTCATTTTTCTTGGCTTATCCTGTATTTCCTCTAATATTCATCTTTTCGATACTATTGATTGCACATGTCGAACAATTGATCAGTCGCCAACACATCGATTACGAGACGCACACACACACCCACACACGTAATTTTGTCCGGATAAGGCAATGAACTGAGGATAATGTATCGGATATTCACTTCATTTCTGTCCATTTCAGTTTGTATTCTTCTACTCGGTTTGTACAAAACCGAAAGCCGCCATTAATCGCAATCTGACTAGGGCTTGATGATTCGAGTCCAGTCGAATGGTACTTTATGAATTGATCGATTTGTTGGAATAATTCACCTTGTGCAGACATACGCAATTTGCACAACTGTTCCGTGTGAAACCAGATAATTGCCTGGGTTTTTTTTCACACTCAAAGACCAAATCCGTGGAGCTGGAAACGAATTGGAACTGAATTGTGCGTTCGTTATTGGGCCATAAGAAATCAACTCCACATACGAACATTTATTGATTTTTACCGATTTGATCGACGACAGACAATTACTAACATGGCCTTATTGTTACCGGACGTGCTTGATCGCGTAAGAGACAGCGTAAACTGATCATTTTGGACAAACTACTAAGAAACGATCAGTAGAATGAATGAATCGGTTGTAACAAATTCCGGTATTCTTCTATTGAGATTTTCTTTCACCAACTGATAATAATTAGATGCATTTATTTGTACTGGTTCTAACTAATTTGGTATGGCATATCCTAACAACTTCCGGATGAACTCAACGCAGTTTGAATCTCAAAAAGCCGTCCTGAAATTGCTGTGATTGTCTGTGCAATTGTGTAATTACTTGTACTTAATCGATTTTGGTTGGGCTTAATTGCAATTTCTAAGATGATGTGCACTGAGGCATTTAACTGGAAAATGAAAATTCTACGAAGTGTCATTGGCAATCTTATTGAAATGAAAAGACGTTGACATACTAATCAATTCCAACCGGAATCAAGATGGTATTTCATTTGTTCTTATATATCGCACGTTTTGCACTTGCAAAGCGGCTTCTGCCCGCCGCCGTTATGTCATCAGATTTAAATCGATAATGTATACAACTATTTCTTCCTCTCTTCCTTACTATATTGTCTAATGATCGGATGAAGAGTCCACCCTTTAACCACATGACACAGACAAATAAAAGTGGGGCCCAAATTGACGATAAGAGTCGGAAAAGCCCGGGAAGTCTGTCCTTGAGTCAGCCAAACAGTCATTCAGTCAGTCAGCCAATCAGTAAGCGGGTCAGTCAGCCAGTAAGTCGAAAATGAATGATTCAGTCAGTCAGTCACTGGGACATTTAGTCAGCCTCTCAGTCACACAGCCAAGCATTCAGTCATCCAGCCAATCAATCAGTCAAACAGTTGATCAGTCAGTTATTCAAACCGTCAGTTAGTCATTGAGTCAGTCAATCTATGAATCTGACAGTCGGTGGCTATTTTCGAGAGACATTCTGTCAATCAAATCTTGGGTCAATGAATAAGTCCTTCTTTCATTTAATCATGCAATCTTGCAGTCGATCAGTCGGCCATTCGTTCATTTGTTCAGTCATTCGAACCGTCATTCAGCCATTCAGCCAGCAGTTAGTCATCCAGTCAAACTCTCAATCAGCCTATCACTTTTGGGTCAGTCATTCAGTAAGCGAGTCAGTCATTCAATCCTTTAGTCGTTCAGGCAAGCAGTCCTTGGGTCTGACCGTCAATCCTTGAGTCAGTCAATCAGACAATCTTTCATTGTTAGTCAGCCATTCAATCAGTCATTTATTCAGTCCTTCCGCCAATCAGTCACTTATTTATCCATTCAGTCAGTCAGTCACTCAGTCAATCAGTTAGTCAGTCAGTCGGTCAGTCAGCTGGTCGGTCCCCTTGTTGATCAGTCACTCACCTTATCAGTCAGTCCTCGGGCAAGACAGTCAGTCACACAGTACTTGAGTCAGTCAGTCACTCAAAGATTCAGGCAGACAGTCAGCCAGCCAGTCAGTCAGTTAGTCAGTCAGTTCTTGGTTCAGTCAATGAGTCATTCATTCATGCAGCCATTACGTCACTAAGCCAGTAAGTCATCCTTGAGTCAGTCTTCCGGTTAGTCAGTCAGTCAGTCAGTCGGTCAATCATTCATTTAGTCTATTTGCTTGGAATCAGAAATTCTTGAGTAATTTAAACCATCAGCCACTCATTCAGTCAGTCCTTGCGTCAGTCAGTTGGTCATTGTCAATCATTCCTTGATCCATTCAGTCATTCAATCACTTCAATTCGTTGGGTCATTCAATGAATCAGTCAGTCACTTAGTCAGCCATTTGACCCATCCTTGACTCTATTAGTCACTCTGTTAGACCAGCGGAACCTCAATAGTGAAAACCTTTTATTGGATCAGACGTGGTCACCCAGTGGTGTGTCGGTCTAAGTAATGTGCACGCGAATATCATATATATATATATAACTTAAGGAGGTCTCAAATTATTGGCGTTTCGTATTACCGACTGATAATCGTTAGGGTCTTTGCTTTGTGCATCTGATAGCAGTTGCGAGCGCACATGTACGCTATCTGATATCAGTAACGGTCATTCGCGCCTGGGAGCATATTGGTCACACAAGACAGAGTTCAAACCTAAGACAAAATTGAAATAAAGAAGATGAAACTTGCAATTTTATTTTCGAACATCTTTCCTATTTTTTGATCCATTCTGAAAGACTATAAAGTATGTATACAATTTATCTGGTCAATGGTGCGTGTATAAAAGTTGTCCCGTTGTTACCGCCTGATCCATTAGTGGGGAAAGAAGAAGCGATAACTATAGAGCTGGAATGAATCTTGCGATATAGCCAAACACAATATTTTTCCTGAGTCGATCGATTACGTTTCCAAATTTTAACTGATGTATCGTCTCACGTGACCGCGTTTCGCTAACCGAACCTCGTTCTGTCCTTAATTCATAAGGTTTCTATGGTATTCACGAGTAGTAAAACAAACACTAGTTTATTATAGAAATCGTTCACTGAATATGTTTGCCCCGTTTTCTATGCGTCTGCTTATTTGAGACATGCGAACAAACTCAATCAGCCCTCCGACAGTTGTCTTGTGAATGTTGATCCGTCAGCATCTGACTGACTTTATCGTAATTCGTAGTTTGTATACACGCATACTGACACCTGTACGTTGTCACTGAAACGTCAACCAATGGTAGTCTGAGTCATGTGCTTCAGCAATTTAACATCTATTTCTTTGGTTGCCAGAGCGAACTGGTTGGTTCCGTCCGATTCAGTTTGTACGACGATGAGTGGCATGAATGAGCCTCGTCCTCTATGTCACTGTGTTACTCCTTTGGGAGTCAAGTATTTCGGTTATCTCCACTCGAATCAATTTGGTCCAGGATAAAAATCCTGTCTCATCCCCGATAAAGATAACGGTCACTGATGTATGCGACATATTCAGCCGAGGACGTAAATACTAACTGAATCGGGGCATTGCTAGCGAAGTACATTTGGCCCAATAACAGTCAAAAAAATGTTCACTTTTCCCGTTCCTCGTGCCGACAAGACTCTGATTAGCTGTTCTGGTTTTGCGAACAACAACAAAGCTAAACTGAATCGTGTCTTGTGATTTTCAATCACAGGTGTCATACCTGTCTTTTTTTCAAATTCATTCAGACTATCTTAAGTTGAAACATATTACACGATCCTTGTGAGGTTACTGAATCACAGAATGGGACTATCCCAACGAGAGGATGTGCCGATTCAAACAAAATCAAGCATTCCATAAGATGGCTTTGGTGATACCCCCGGAAAATGGTGGAATCTCTACAGAAAATAGATTGAACCACTGGTCTGATAACTTTTAACTCGAATGAGATTCTAATAGGCTCAGGTCACAGATGGATACGTCTATACGCTGGTAGTCCTGTACAAGGTGCATTATCACGGAAGCTTCTATCATCTATGACAGTATGGACAATCTTTAGAACCGCAGTAATGTTTATGCTAAATTTCAGAGGCAGATGTTGAGGTTCGTAGAGTAACGGGACCTTCGCCGAACACACGGTTCAATATTTTTTCACTGGAAATGAACCACGGCAGCAGACGATTTAATCTGATCAGCCGAAAAGTGTTACAAAATGGTAGAATGTAAATGTTACAACACTGTTATATATCATTCCGAGTTCAGGGAGAATGCAGAGATTAAATAACAATCGCTGAGGAATCCAGAGTTCGCCCGAAATCACGTGATCCCACAGTAAATTACATGGAAAAATCATTTATCTTAGACGGCTCTAAAGGAGAAGTAAATTATTAGCTGACATTTTTTAAATAGAGAAATCATTCATCCAAATGTAACCACTTTATCTCTCCGAACTTGTCTCTATTCTGTTTTAGCACACCTGTTCATTGATAGCCTCTTGTCGTAAATTGGAAGGTTTTCGTTGCCTCCAACGTGGATCACTAGTGGGTGATTTTACTTTTCATTGGTCTTGATAATCCAATGTTAACTAAAACTTAACTGCCTGCGTGATTCACTGTCGAAACTTGGTAATAGAAAAGCCTTGGAAGGAACAATGTCGAGATCGGTTTTCCACAAAAAACATACTTGGAGAAATGTGGAATCGATTTTATTTTGACTTGCATCAAGTCTTGATCCACTCGAGTGGATTTTACATGTCACCCTGTGATTGGTCTATTTAAATAGTTACGAATCGATCACTCACATCTAACCAAAAAGTCAATCACACAAGCGCATCGATAACGATGATAACACTGACGATCACAGAAAGAACAATACAAAAACGGTGACCAGGACAACAGCTACTACTACAACAACTGCTGCTGCTACTACTACTATTACTACTAACAGTAGTAATAGCCGTCGCAATGGTATTAACGGTGGTAGCACAATAGAGGGGAATAAACTATGACCTTTGCCTAGATGCTTTTGAAAAAGAAATAGTAACCAAAGATCGGTGATTTCGAGTCAAACACTAAATTATTTTACTGGATCGTATTAATTTGGACACAGACCAACACCTACCCGATCAGGTTAGCTAGTTGGATCAAGGAAATTCCAAACAGGGCTATCGCGAGTGGTGAAATAAGTTAACCTTATCGATTTGAGATCGATCCCACCTCATATCAAGCTACTTTCTAAACATTCAATTTACACGGGATTTTCTGTGAATAAGAGTTTGTAATCTTATTTTTGTCAACCCCTTTACTATCAGTATTTGAGACTATTGTAGACAGGATAAGTCATGCATTACCACCGCGATAAAGCACATTGTTAGCTAATTGATCAAAAAATGACTTAACCAAGCTGTGTTCTCTCCCGCCCTCTCTCTCTCTTTCCCTGCCTGCTCATCGTTTCGCCCAGACATACACAATAAACTTACTTGCCTCCATTCACTCCAGTTCCATTCGGATTCGATCGACTCGCTCTCAGCTCGTCCCGAAGCGTCTGATATGCCGAACTGACCACAACGAAATGACTAGTGGCCAACGCGTCATCCGGATTTTTGTCCGGATGAATTTTTTTGGCCAAACGATAATATGCTTTTTTCAAATCTTGCACAGTCACATCTGCTTGGACCTCGAGTACTCGACACAATTCGCGTACAGATTGTTCATTTGGTATAGTCATTCCCGTGAATTTGTCAACACAATCACCGGTGCAATTGCTGTCACCGATACCATCAGTATTGTTGAGTATTGGCGATCTGCCCTGTCATCTGAGCGTACGAAAACCAAACGAGATCGTTCAGACGAGTAAACACACACACAAACACATCCACACATACAGGTCGATCTCGGTGCCCTGAAGAAAAAACACTGTTGTTCTCACCCGAGCAGGTGAGACTTTTTGGGGTTTGATGAATGCGTGTCAAACAACATCTAACAGACTAACAAAGAGTGCCATCGATTGGTCAATAGTTCGATTACACGCCTCCCAACCCGAGGTGTTTGACATTCTAGTTTAGTAATAGAACGTGACCTTTCTACATCTCATTGAAGTGTTTCTGCTACTGTGATGACACTTGGATTGTAGACGTGTGTAGTTTTGGGGTCTCGATATCATCAGCGAAAACAATTTGTTGTATTTCTTTGATACTACCCGGCTGAGATTATAGTCTTTTTAAATGGTCGATGACATATTACTTCTATTTGAATCAGCGGTTACTTACCATTTTTTTGTTCTTCACACTTAAATTTCTGCATCTTGCTTCATTCTGGTTTACAAGTGTTCTCGAAGTGAACAAGCTCGTTTTCATTTATTCGTATTCATGTCAACACATAACATTAAATAGGGTTGGAGGTGGTTCAAGGGAAATTGTCGGTTTGCAGTCACATCAGTTCACAACTCTAAGAATGCGTCTGTGTGTATGTGTAATTGGTCAATTTGTCACACGATCAGGTTGTAGACCACTTGTTGGATAATGACAAGTGGCCCAGGGAAGTTTAAGAGTCTGGACAAATTGTTTCTGAGCTCATAGAGGGGGGTTACACAAACGGATAGATACG
>LUCM01007354.1:28280-41798 GCA_008360955.1 Fasciolopsis buskii
GAAAATGCCCATTTCGTATACCTTGTGAGTGTCAGTAACCGCAAAAATAGTCGATGATAACTTTGTTTTCTAATCCTTATAGGATAATATTTACAAGAAAGACAGCAAGACTACGATCATGTCTCTTTCTTCCGCATATTGTCCTTGACTAATTGATAAAGAATTGTCAACAGACTACCACTCCGGCATATGTATTCATTCGTACGTGTAGTGTATCTATTTCAACGGAAAATGTTTGGCGTGGTCTTGCCGGATGGACGAAAGAAATAACCGATTACCGCTCCATTTCCTCGTCGAAAATAAGACTAGGTGGTAACCGTGAACAAACTTTAATCATTCGAACTGTCAAAATACAACCACGTTCGGATTGGATTGTACTTCGAGAACATTTGAAAAATCCCACAGAACACATTGAGAACAACACAACGTGGTGAACAAACTGAAAACGAGCTTGTTCGCCACAGTGTGTTGTTCTCGATGTGTTCTGTGGGATTTTTCAAATGTTCTCGCAGTACAATCCAATCCGAACTTGGTTGTATTGTGACAGTTTGAATGATTAAAGTTTGTTCACAGTTACCACCTAGTCTTATTTCCGACGAGGAAATGGAGCGGTAATCGGTTATTTCTTTCGTCCATCCGGCAAGACCACGACAAACATTTTCCGTTGAAATAGATACACTACACGTACGAATGAATACATATGCCGGAGTGGTAGTCTGTTGACAATTCTTTATCAATTAGTCAAGGACAATATGCGGAAGAAAGAGACATGATCGTAGTCTTGCTGTCTTTCTTGTAAATATTATCCTATAAGGATTAGAAAACAAAGTTATCATCGAAGTCGGAGACTATTTTTGCGGATACTGACACTCACAAGGTATACGAAATGGGCATTTTCCGGCTTCTTCAGCCCTATCATAGTAAATGTCGGTTGTAACTTCACTTGAAAATGCCCGTTCGAATCACTACACGTGCACACCTCGGTGATTCAGACGAGATGCTGAAGCGAGAAAAAATATCAGCGCGCACAAGATGCGGGCGGAGTGACTGAACAGGATAGCAACGGGTACGCATACCTGATGAGCCGGAGCAATCGCGAAGCCGGCTCTGAGTTCCAACAGAATTTTTCATTTCATCCCGAGTAGTTGCAAACGAAATCCGATGAATTGAATCCACTCTACTGTGCTAAAATATATCACATACCTTACAGTTGAGAACAATACACGCATCACCGAAACAATGAAATTCGGATTGCATTTATTTCCTGATGGACAACTTTTCCTGATATTAATTGATTGTTCCAAAGCGAGTAATACATTTTTGTAAACGATTATCATGAACATTAATAAAAAAATAAAATATGAACGCCATTCATTCGATCCAAATGAGAATCTGAAAATGATGTCTTGTAGTCCAATTTTTGACTATGCAATTCATATCGGTTGCATGGCATAACGTCACTTTTTTCATACCACGAGGAATAGATTCAATCCGTCCGAACTATCCGCGCACGTTTTATTCGCGTTATTACAATGTTACTGGTGCGTATGCAGTGTATCCGGGAGCGAACGCAAACTTGAGAAGATGTGATATCCAGGTTAATGACAAAAATATATACCAATGATCATTTGCCGTCATATTCAACGAAGGAAAACTGTCTCGGGAAGGGCACAGTGAATATTGAAAGGCTACAAGATAGTGAAGTTCCCGACGATGGAAAGACACGAACTCGTGACTTTCAGCTCCAAAGTCCATCACTTTGACCACGTGACCTTTGTCAGTCACTTGAACCATCAGGATCTACGTTGTATAGTCCGGTGACTATGATACTTGACCCACTTGCACGCCCTAGTTTCAGTTCGAGCCAAACGAACATAGTAATTTTAATTGCAGTAACGATAATAATAATTATTATTATATGTCTTTTATTGCTCATATAACATTAACCGATATCTCAGAAGGAGATAGCAGCAAATTTTACGCTATGGAACGCAGAAATGACCAAAGACTATGACCTCTAACAAGGGTGAAACTAGCTGAAAACTAACGCTACGCGACAAATCCTATGTCTCATGATTCGACTCAATCAGGTGCACTTTCTACTTTCTTTCACGTCCAACACGTTTCTATTTTACGTATACACATCTTCAAACGATTTTCAAGTATTTTGAACATTCATATATTTTGTAGGTCAGAGCTCATAAAATCATTTAGTCATCTCTTTAGGTTACTTTAGAATTGAAAAACTCATGCTACTTTTAATGATTGCTTTTGTCTGTTCAAATACTTAATCAATATGTTAATTTAGCCTGGTCATTTCACTCTCAACTAGATCAAATCATTGCCTCGGGGCTGCTGGCATATGTTGATGCTATTCAACTAGTACATATACATACGAACAACTAAAGCTGGGTGGTAAAAAGAAACTTGTTCCATTTCAAATGGCTTGTCTTGTCGCTAGTCTATCAGACAGAGTTCTGGTCACAAAATTTAGAATGGTCTGTCAGTTTTGCACTGTGTCTGGTTGTTCAGTCCCTTAGGCGATGTTCTCTCTCCTGAAAGGTCAAAGTCGACCGTGCAACACAAAGCACTCTATCGTAAGAGGCAAACACAGCCGGACAGATGTCATTTGTAAGTCTAATAATCCGACTAGCAAGAAATTGGACTAACAAGCACTCAGCCACGAAACTTTTGGTTACTTTCGGGTGTTCATTGCCTTATTTAATTGTTACAATAATTTCATTTGACTTATTTGCAAAAAATAAGAGAACGGGCGAAGTTTTTAACTAATTTACCTGGTCATCGACTAAGCTTCTCACTTTGTGCTGACAATCAATTTAGATTTTACTGTCCACATGGATTTACTCTACGCCAAAAATGAATCTGTTCCTACTCGGAATTCTTGTTTTAAGGATGTAGAGACTCCGTGAACACGGTAAATTCATTTTGTACCAGAGAATTCTATCAACAATTGTTGACTTGAGTAAATCCAGTAAGTCCAGTTTGACCTGTTCACGGTTCCAAATTGATCGTCCTAACTTTGCCGAACTACCGTTTGTCTGTGACATTTGGAAATTTCATTCCGTTAGCGAAATTTCCATTGTTCTTTCTCCAGACACAAAGTCTAGCATGCATAGTTCTCAGTGCAAAACGTCAAATTTCATACTAAATGACAACTTGTTTGCGAAAAAAAGACACGAACTAAACGAACCCATTGTTCGTTCCAGAAGACATCGTTTGTGCCTCGCTTTTGATAGAGACATCAAAACTAATTTCTATCCATTAAACACCTAGTGGTTAGAATGGCTATAATATGCTCTAAATTCGGGATCAACTAAAAACTGGATACCACAAAAAGAACTGTGAATAAAGAAGCGTCAAGGATGCTATGAAAAGGGAGCTACTTTCCAAGACTGCCATGTATTCGAAGCACCCAATTGTGGATTTGAAGCTTTTATCATCGTTTACTTCCTTTAATAATGCACATCATTTTTCAGGAAGGGGGCCGCGGCCAACAGAGGACTGCCAGGTGGGAAAGTTGACCGGCAGCGGGAGGATTCGAACCCGCGACCTTCACGTCTGAAAGCCATGACCTTGTCTGTTTGGCCACCGCCGGCATTTCGTTCACAAATGCAACTTTTTCAGTGTGAATTCTGAATTACAGCGAAAATTTTGTGCTACTGCTAATCTACTCATTCGTCATATACGACTGTGAAATTATGTATGTAACATTCTTGGTTTCGGATTTGTGAGGAAAAGGGACAGAGAGTGAAATGGGAAATTTTTATTTGGCTACTTTTCCTAGTTTCAATAGCTCTCGTATCCAACCAGGCTAGTCCAATTAAATCCTCTACTCCAAGGTCAGATATGGTTTTTATCGAAATGTCAAGTGATACACTTATGTAGACGGATCAATGAAGATAATATTATACACATTTTCGACGATTCTCAAGAGCAGTTCACGTGATCACTCAGTATTCGAGACTTTTCACCAGATTTATTCTCCAAGAAATGAATTTCCATCAGCAAATGCCTCGAAGGTTTCTGCCACGTAAGTAACATTTGAACCGTCAGGAGTGTGAATGGTTGGTACGTTCATGTGCGAATCACATGGTGATTCGTCGGAGAATTTTTGTCGGCCAGGCAAGACTAACTCTCAGAACAGGTATTGCTTTATTCTTCTAAAAAATCTAACAAATCACTCGTACACGAGGATTGTGATGAAATGCGTCCTGGAGTTATAGCTGTTCAGGAGTTTCTTACAGCAACTTTGAGCATTCAAAGCCATCGCCAGCTTTTCTGATGAGGTTTGAAGTCCGACGCATGTGGAATGGCAATTTCTAGCTTTAGCCAAATAACTGTACATAGGGGGATGACGAGTGCGCTGGAAATATAACTTTCTAACAGATGCTATCTACTAACAGGAGCGTAACGAATGGTGATATTCCATGAATAGAAACTTGACCTGTAATGATTTGATTTCCCTTCCAAATCGTTTTGGAGTACCAATTGGAAGCACAAATGAAGGGAAATGCTGCGTCCTGAAGCCCATTGCTTACTTATCTCCGGATTCGACTTACGTAAACTCAAACACACGGAAGAACTATGCTTGACCGCCCGCTGTCATACTGCAATCAGAAATGTAAGTCGTAGGTAAATCGAGTAGTAACTAGATGTTTCAGCACAAGTGGCCCATCCAGACGGACTGTTACGTAAACAAACCAGTCAGAATTGTTGAAAACTCTCACTGACAAACAAGCAATTGTTACTGGTTGATTCGGGAAAAATCGCCTGACCTATAAAAACAGTCTATCTCTCGTATCGACCGACCGCTTTGTTTCGGTGAGCCCTAGTTTCTATCCCGGGAAAATTCTGTTCACTCATCTAGATACAACCTACTGCTTCTATATATACATATGTATATTCTGGGGCATTCTGCCCTCGAATCACAGTTGTGGTTCTTCTGGGGACTCCTCGACGAAGAGTTTACATGCACACTCCGGACGCCACAGATTCGATATATACATATGTATATATATATGCATATATATACATATACATATATATATATGCATATATATACGTCAAGTTTCACTTTTTATTTGCACCAAACCACTTACATGGGACTCCCTGTAAAGGGAGATGAAGTCATGAATTGCTCGAGGCTTATTCTGCAGTCAAAACAATTCAACATGCCAGGTGCTAGCTAGCCTAGAAGTGTTTGGGTTTGTTACGTAAAACAGTCAGTGATCGGTAAAATTCCTTGAAATTCGAGGTCGGAAATAGTCAGCAAGCGGAAAAGGCCATTTCTTACTTTTTTACTTTCCATCCAAAATAAAGGCTGATACCGGCGGAATGTACGATTTTCTCTGATCCATTTATTCACATCAAAAAGACGAATAATTCGTTACCCCATCAGACTTCGGGCGCGCCTTGACGTATGCAAATGAATACCTCAAATTGTCATCGTGGTATACTGGATGATCCGAATTGAACACTCGCGGGCAATTTTAAATGTCTTTCACGCGATGAATGGGAAAATCATGGTCGCAAATCTTTGGCATTGCATCACCTATTTCAAGACTAGTTGCACTGAGTTTTTACAGGTTGCATTCAGCAGAATAATACATTGTTAAAGATAAACATATCACACATTTGTATGTGGTCTTTAAGCAGTCAGATAAGAGCGGAAAGCTTTGATGTCTGACACACAGACTGTGATCATGTTGTGCGGTATAAGCGACGCGGCTATTATAAGTGTTCCACCTAACAACGGTGTTCAGGTAATCATTTTTGAGTGGAAAACAAACCGTGATTTCGAATCTCGATAATCATGCAGCATTGGATAATTGGGCCTTAGTTTGACATACCTTGAATAAATCTGTCAGTGGTAACCTTCGTCTGGCAATAGGTTATTGTACAAGAATGCCAAATTGTTCTGGCCATTATACGGATTCATGAAATTCGGTTGACGATGGCAAGATTGACGTCAAGCTTCTAGGTCAAATTTCAGAGTTCATGTAATTCCTGGTTGGATTTCGTTTGGTGTAAACAGATTGTAATATAGTGTCAGCTTCTAATCGGGCGATTTCTGCCTTTAGGGACCCGGATGGATTCTTCTTATCGAAGTGAGTTCACTGTCAATTCGTCCAGGCATTAATTGTGATGCAAGTTATTGATACGACTCGGAAATCTTCTACTGATAAGCGCGATCTTGCCAAAACTCAAAATTTCTTCGTAGAAATATTTCATATGATCCAATGGGCAGAAAACGAAAGAATACTGTCACACCGGTGATCGCTGTCAAACGTCGGCATCCTTTTTCGACTATAGAAAGGTTGGTGTCACTTTATTATTAGTAAAGTGGCTTCCTTTCTCATGGTTTCATGAAAAGTATCACCCCAACATCTTTATAGCTGACCTGATAACCTCTCGCATTACTGTTCTCAATCGGTAACGCAGAACGGTCAAACACACACACACACCGTTTTGGGATTCCAACAACCAGGTCACTTTCAGTGCTTACAAATCCCATTTTTTTCAGTTTTCTTAAAGCGTCATTCTTTCTCCCCACATCTGTCATTTGACTCGTTTATTCTAAGTTCCACAGAATATGTTTCGTTTCTTGGATTACGCATCAGTTCTTCATTATGCTCTCCTTCCTTCACATCTGAATGCAAAGTTGGTTTTCTGTTCCACGCCAGGCGCTTCCCTACTCCGGCTCGTTTTCTTCTACTATACACAGCTCAAATCTGTCCCGTAGTCACGTGTAGGGAAGGGTTTCACCTACTTCACTTTTGCTTCTCGATCGGGTTCAACGAAAGTCCATCCGGCTGATTGACGATCATTCGTTAATGTCGACTTTGCAATCACTGGTCCATCGTTGGGCAGTTGATGCGCTATTTTGTTTTCTGTCCTTATTAGTTTGTTTTTATTTTTGTTTCTCGGCGCTTGCCTCAACAGTTTTTATTACTGCAATTCTTTCTTGCTCACAGGCACGTATTCATCTTTATCAGATCTTTGTTGTCCGGTATCGTACCTCGATCTTTCAATCTTCTCTTGGCCCCACGGACTTCTATGTTGTGGAACAAAATCTTCCATTTTCTGCATTTATCGCCCTACACCACCCACCTCCACCGCGGCCACAACCCCTCACTTTTCGACAACAGAATCAATAAACGGGTTTTTCGTGTGAATGATCCCCTCAATTTTACCCAGTAAGGTATATTTTTGACCATAGAGTTTACCCCTTATACTATTTCACCTTGTGAAAGGAAAAAAATCACTAACCGGTTCGCCCAGTTGTTGTATACTTCCATTTGCAGAGCACCACATTTTGCCAACTACTCAAATACTTAATCACAGCGTAAGTCCAACCGGCTGTCACATTTGATTCCAAGTCTGGCATACCATTTTACTTGCAGTTGCGATATCACATGAGCTGAACAGATTGGTAACTCTCACACCGGACGTCAAAATGTGGTATGCTGAGCGTGACCGCGGATATCGTTTAATATTGAACAAACAAAGAGTTGGCTCCATTTCATTTATCGCATCTTTATGGTTCAATAATAACTCGAATATGGTAGTACTCAGTGAAACCATACTAACCAGATTACGTATACCAGTCATTTGTGCACAAGAACTATTACCACACACGATTTGCTTTCGGCATGGAGGTAATATTAATTCTTTATTGTGCAGAATTTAATCTCTGTGTTCGTGCATTGCATTTCATAATTAAATATTACACAACACCTAGACTGGTCTTCATTCCCAAAGGGTCAAACAGATGAAGGGCATTCAGTGTTTCGCGTTCTTTCTAATTTCTTCCGGTCATCTATTCAAACTGTATTGTTCCGCCACATCCTCAAGGCCAGAATGCAGTGAAATTGTCTCAGCCACAACTCACGTACTGCCATTTTATACGGACTGCGCATTGCAATCCCGAACACAAACAACGCACTCAACCATAACAAGATTATTAAGGAACTATTTATGAACACCAGCCAGCATTACCGTGTGGCGTCCGAACAGTTCTTCGTGTTTCGTTCTGTTCTTTTGGCCGTCATTCTAGACCAGTAGATCATTCTTGGCTTGCAACGACTCAGGGGAATGGAAAAACCCAACAAGTTCATGATAAACACCCGTATATTTTTTGGTGTAACAAACCGTGAGTGATCAAATTGATTGTTGGCTATAAAGTTGTTGTGAATTGCGACGCGCGGAACAACAATAATGCAGTTGGCAACCAATCACAGAAATCCCACCCCCATCCGATAGACTAGTGCCAATGACCAATAAGACCAGTTACAGAAATCTATCACTATCCTGATGACAGATTAATTTCACATTGGGAAAGTGACCATGTGGAACTTTAACGAACACCTGAACGATAGAAAGGAGATCCACTAAGGTGTTTGAAATCCAACATTGCATAGCAAACCAATTTGCTCATAGTGGCGATTAGTATTCGTCCTAAAAAATGATCGCCAAGGGTCCATCTTCATCAACATCGTTCGGCGCTAAACAACAAGGCAAGCCTCACTCGCCGCTGCCTTTTCCCCAAGATTACATATGTCTACAAAATAGTAAACATACAAAAGGAACAGGCAGTGGACCTACACAAGTGGGAAAGGATAAGATGCTGCCACAGCCAACACACGGAACACAGTCTAACTGTACAAACGCACCCTTTCAGTCATTCTGATTCGATACAAAAAGACAACACGATCGCCACTGTTCGCGATTCACTTCCCTATTCTTCAGTGTCTCCAGCCAGCTAGTTGACGAGTCTTTCGGACCCCAACCACAAAGACGTGAGACACCAACTTCACATAAGTTCGTTGTACATTTTCTCATCCCACGCTGAAATAAAGCATTCCCAGAGCCAACACCTAGTATTAGATTCCTCACCTCCACATTGCACACTCGGTCAATCCATCCAATCCTAACCATACTACGTAAACATCGGTGATCGAAAACCTACAGCCAAAGGAAATCTCCCTCACGCATACTCCATGTATCGCAATCATACAACAAAACTGAGCGCATTGCGGCACAGTACACACTACACACTACCTTTCAACTTCAGTGAAATATCAGATCGACGCCACAAGTGCTCCAGTCAGGCGTAAGCTACTCGAGCCTTCGACATACGCGTGCTTACCTCTACTGCCGAGCTACTATCGTTCGA
This sequence comes from Fasciolopsis buskii, assembly GCA_008360955.1. Classification (NCBI taxonomy): domain Eukaryota; kingdom Metazoa; phylum Platyhelminthes; class Trematoda; order Plagiorchiida; family Fasciolidae; genus Fasciolopsis; species Fasciolopsis buskii. Next base: position 37,477 of record LUCM01007354.1, read on the forward strand.
CACCCAGCAACCAACATAAGTGAAACGCTCTACATTCGTTAGTTCCTCTCCATCCGGTACCAAGTTCAGCACAACTGTCGTCCAGTCTCTTAACAGCACTTTGCACTTAGAAGGCGCATAGTACATACCGAACCGAGCTACAGACCTCGGATTTTTTCCACTGCACCTTGTGCATAATCCGCAAATTCGTACATGCACAACGTGCATTTATTGAGCATCTAGCCCGGTATGCAATAAATCATAGACAACAAAACACTAGATTCCCACTGTGCACATTGAGAAAACACAAGTTGGCGAACATGCTCGTTTTCATTGATTCGTACTCATGCCATTACATCACTATATATATATCTTGATAAAAAAACTTTCACCATAGGAAGGATTGGATTAGTCAGATACAAATATGGGCGGGGAAGGGATTTGTGGTGTTACATGCATAGCCTGAATACACAAGAATGTGTTGTGTTGATTGTTTTGTTGTCTAGGGTTTGTATTGGAACGGAGGGTGGGCCAGGGGAGTTGAAGCGCAACCCCAAATTTTTTTTGAGAACAAAGTGGGGGATTGTGAAGACGGATTGCGACAGCTTCCGCAGGACTCAAGAGGCGACACTAGATGCTTAATGTGGAATAAACCGACAGTCAAGCACTCAGCAATTCGCCAATCAGATGAGGAAGAACTATTACAATTACTATAGCGTAAAATCTACTGGAGAGCCGACATTTACAGAAACAACATTCAATCATAAAGTTATCATCAAAAGTCGGAACAAGCCAGGAATTCACGGAACAGACTAGCTTTTGCATCAGACAAACGTTTTGTCAAACTGGTACATTGCATTCTCCTCTTCTAACACTAGACGAACGTCTTTAACTACAATCACTAAAATCCAGCCAACACCGAAAAAGGGATCATCCTGCATCACGGTTGTACGTGCTCCACTCATTCGCAAGACCACAAATTGGAATAAACCAATTTGTCAGAATTTGATCACTAAGCTTCGTATGACCAGTTGACTAAATTGCCCCCCGCACAGATTGTTCGTAAGTTCGCCTCGAATTGCCTCCCAATTCTGCTCTTATGCTTTATCAGGACTGATATCCATATCTGTATGCGAGAAAGTTGTAGCAAAAGTCAGATTGAATATCGGCACCGAGGACGGGGAAAACGCTTTGACCTATTCTAATAGTTGTATTGAGAGAACCAATGCAAAAACGTGGCTTAAAGATTTATCACAGCTGCCTTATCTGGATAGCTCATTTGGTCTCAATCCCGAGTTCGTGTATTGCAATAAACGATTGGCTTCTTACACCGGGGCTTGTCAGAAAACCGAATCAATCTCTGACTCCGTACATTGTCTCCAAACTGGTACCGCTCCTATTCGTCGAAGATGCTCGAGTTAGAATGAGCCAAAACATAATACCTGGGCACTTCGGTTTTTCGAGGCTTAATGCATGATTACAGTGGAAGGAACCTTACTACCTAGCCGTTGGAGCCTGTGACACAGAAGAGAGTGGCAACCATGACCTTAGGACCTGGAACGGCAGAAACCGGCGGGCCAGATATAACGAAGAACTGATTGAGAGACATCAAAGTGCCATCTACCGACAAAGTGATCGGTTGAATTGATATTTTGAGAACACAAAATCTCTTTGAATACCGGTCAACAATTTTAGAATAGTAAAAAGATGGCACAACACATTCTTCAGAGAGAACAATATGCCACCGTTCGAACCACTCCAAAACATGAACTGGTACAAGTAGTTGTGGCCTTTCATTTTAAACTAAGTGTCAAGCAACGATGCGTGACATTTCCAGTAACTGACGAATGGCAAAAATATGATCGTTGTGATCTGAACCTGGACTAAATTGGGAATGCTGTTCGGCAACGTCACTTTCACGAACCAGTATCAGCAACATCGAGGCTGATATGTCGACAAAAATCGGAGTTAAACAGATCTCACGACAACTACATACATTGCCCGCTCCACGATGAGTTCTCTGTTCCAAAAGTCGTACAACTAGGAGATAAAAGATATTGTCATCCAATTTGTGAATAACGTAAGGAAATTCGACAGAACAGGGTACATTTTCATACGCTGGCCCAGCGGTTGACATTGTTGTTTCGGATGAACGGGGTCTTCATTTCTATCAAAAATTAGTTCACCAACAGAAATTTGTCGTCCGCCGGCGTGAACATTTGATTGTTATCTGAAGGACTGACACTTCGATGTATCGGGCTACTTTGACCTACCAAGTTTCACGAATCTTCTTAAAGCATCTGTAGCCAGATTTCGCAGATGTCTTCCAGCCATAGTCACCTCAAAATCTGAGAGCAAATACATTCCTCCACTAGACGCCGGAATTCGCGAGAAATACGGTATCTCTAATGAACATCGTATCCGGGGATGGAAGCAAAAGCTGCCGTCAATTGAAGTTTGTTCGGGATCACCCTATTGCTTATTTAAGTAAACACTTGATGGAGTTTGAAACTCACGTACCAGCAGCTATCTCGGAGTACCCAGTGAGTGAGAAAACAACCGTAAGTTTATAAACCAGAACCGCGTCGAGGAGGAAACATTTTGAATGTTGCGGCCACGAGTAAGAAACAACGAAGAAACAAAAGCCAGTAATTTGTCAGTTTTAAAATTCCAGGTTCATGTCCTTCACAACCTACTGTTCGTTGGTTAAGGGAACACCACTCGGTTGCCCAAAACGAAAGGAACCTATTCTAGAAAGCCCGGTTTGTGACGTTCATAACTTTTGAGGGTCGATGGGTGACCAATTCAGACTAGGGGTACTCGGCAGTCGATGATCTAGATGCATCTGCATTCCATACAGAACAATATTTCACAAGACAAGGCGTATTGACTCTGGTTGGCGGTGAGGTCATGTTACAATGTGATCAGACTTTTGTAGGCAGAAAACTGATCACACAAAAATTCACGACATTCTTGGGGATTGCGACTGTTGCTAAACGTTTTGCTGTCTCCTTGATGTCCCAACCATTCAGAAGAGCCGAGAATAGCTAAATATACCGCTGATAAAAGTGCCAACTGAAATCGTGGTCAGCTGCTAAGAGATGCGAGAAATGATGGTGATGAAGGGTGTTGCGAGAATCCGACTAACCAGTGTTTCAGTTATTAAAACATCACCATAAACCTTCGCTACAGAGTGCAGCATGGGTATTGCCAGTAAGAAAACCTTAATTATCGCCCCGTTTTATTTCAGCTTCTGTAATCATTAACCTTGCGACAAAGTGCCCTCGTTTTGAATGCTATCTCACAACACCATCGACCCGAAAGAGAAAAAAAGAGAACGAGGAATAATGGACGATCAACCCTGAAATAATAACTCGAGTAAATAAACGGAACACGACAGAGTCCCAATACAGCGACCCTACTGATCGCAGCATTGAGCCACATCGCCTACTGTCTACAACAACTCTTTGGGTGGATCTCGTGCACCCCAACCCGGTAGTCTAACCGCACCTTAACAAGCTAGCCCACAGATCCAAGTTTTCAAACCTTTTTTCTACATCATCGACTGACCACCTTCACCCATCTTCCAATCATTTACCTCGCTCGGATAACAGCATACATGCACAAAATATGTCCCAAACACTTTAACTTATCCTATTTCAGTATCTGTCCTAATGACTGACCCATAGGACCCCGCATACCTTACGCTTAACCTCTGAACTATTGAGAAAACTCGTATCACATTCTGCTAATACTAAGAAGTGTTCAAACACCGAGTCCTCACGCATCCTGTCCTCAACGGCCATGTTTCGGAGTCGCATGTTGGAATCGACTTTAATGCTCCTGTGTACACTCGGCCTTTGATCGACAACTGGATGTCACGCCGAAGTAAGGGATGCCTCCAGTTAGCGCACACCAATCGCGTTTTCTGGATGCGTGCGGACTTTTCATCCGATGTACGGCCACCACGGGAGATAAAACAACCCAAGTAACTAAGTCTGCCCATTTCATCCAATTCTTAGTCACGGCAGAACTGCATGCTAACGAGTGCGACCCTGAGTTGCGGATAAGAGAACGGGTAAAATCCAGGTTAGCTGTGAATAAAGCAGACTCAAGCCACCGAATGAGCGGCCTTGCACAAGCAGTGGCAGTGTCATGGCCGTGGTCGGTTAGGGTCTGGCAAGCGACCTTCCGAAATCGTACTACAAAAGCCCGCTAATGGTACTGCGACGTAGCAAGTGGCTCACCAACCAAATAAGGCCAGTGCGCCTTGTTATGTTCCACTAACTTTCCAGCAGAGGCGTAAGGACCGATCAACTGACCACCGGCTTATCTGGAATGAT
>LUCM01007355.1:0-15309 GCA_008360955.1 Fasciolopsis buskii
GGATTATTTCATTCGAACTAGTTTCCAAACGAATCAGTTAATTCAGTTGTTGGTCAGCACAGTAAACGTAAGTAATCAGGTGTGTAAGTATGGCAGTAGGTGCTGAAATAAAACCCCATAATATATATATATATATGTGTGCATATATATATATATATATATATATATGCAGAGGACGATTTTACTGAGGATACAAGGTAACCAAAAGTTCCTACGTTGGCAATTTTACTCATTGCATGTTAACTGTTGGCTTCTGCTATTCCTCATTAGGCACTTTATGGAACAAGAAGATTTCCTTTTGGTCGGGCATTCTCCTGATCCGGATATCCTTTCGAATCTAGCTGCACTGATTAAATCGGATGAAGCAGAAGTCCACACTGAGGTCTACTCAGGTTCATCTACAGAACCTCACACTGTCGAATATTCCACTAGTCCCTCAGTGAAATCCACGGTACTGTCCTTTTTTTTCTTTTTGCCTTTCATTCCTCGACATCAACTCATTGTCACTTATCTCATAATTTCCGACTGTTTTTAAGTTCACTTGAACTCTTAAGTTTGGTTCCCATTTCTAGTTCAATTTCTTTTTGTCATAAATTGTTGGACCTGCCAGCGGAAAGCCCATTTAAGCCGAGTGATTTGTAATGCCTAATTAGATCACTGCAACTGAAATACGGTTGTCATTATTCGTAGTGTAATGTGACATACTTTGGACTCCCCCTCAAATATGTGAATCTGTCTGTTGTTGCCGAGTTTGTTTGATCTATAACACACCGAAGCACAAAACGTAGGCACTAGCGTCGCACCATAGCACAGGAGAACACAGCCTGTGGTCTAACAGGACACGAACACACTGAGATTGGAGATAATTGTTCGGGTTTGAGCCTACAAGCCCCGTAGTCACAGAACAAAAGGAACAGAACTGCTTTTCTCTTGAATGGGCAACCACAGAACGAAAAAAAGCGCGGAATACGAACAGCTAACCCAGCTTACTAGCCGAAGAGGGAAGGCGAACACAGGACACTACCGTGCGTTTATTGGTGACCCACCAACACAAGTCAGAAATCAAGTGAGCTTTATCGTCTATATAGTTGTGTTGGGTCGCCTTTGTCGATGCGTGAAACAGCCAATCACGGGACGAGTTTTGGTGAATTTTTTGCGGACATTTTCAACCGCGCAATATTTAAAATAACGTCACTTTCAAAATACGGGAAACTGGTGGGAGCTTTTGGAAAATTAACAACAGAACTAAAATCTGCGGTACTGGAAATTCTAGGATAATCACCGACCATGGCATTTTCGAATTTCCTGAAATTTTTATAACGCGCTGGAATTAAAACTATGGCAGGAATGTTTCCTGAGCTGCAGAACTCAATTCTAATGCGGGCGTATAAAGGTACTATTTCTCTACGGTATAATCATGCTCAGCCTTGTACACAAGAAACAGTGGAGTGACTTGTGCGAAACGTTTCTTTTTTCACCACTCTGATTAAGGAAAAGTATACATGAAGGGAGTCCTCTTGTGTGTGCGCCTAGTTATGATTGGAACTGCTGTTGTGAATTTATCACTTTGAACAACTACGACCGAAGTTAAGATGGTTATTTTATTCATTTCCTAATAATTTATGCGTATCAGCTGTCGTTTCTTTTTTCTTCAGGTTTGTGCAGGACAGTTAGCGAGTACCAGTGATCGACCAGCCGCTGACTCCGACTTCGATTCGGGGCATCGTTCTTCTGAATTTGCGCAATCGATGCGACAGTCGGATGCTTGTTCTGATATCGCTATCATCCAACTGAAGGTTGACACACATCACGAATGTCGTAATTCTCCAACGATGTCAATTATCCACACAAACCTGAACCCCGGTGATTCCAGTATACCGGTCGGTTCGAAATTACCACCGGTATGTGTTCACGTACTGAAAAGTCTGTTTCCAACACATTCAGGTTTGGAGGTAGTTGGTTTATGTGCTGGCTACACTGACGTATATACTGAAATTTTGTGGGTACTGTTTTTTTCCGATCCTAGAGGAAACCGGTTGAATTTGAAATGTTCCCTACGTTGATTCTTTGTGATATTGGAGTTCCCAAATAGTAAACACAAAAAATTACTCCCAATCGGTCTTTTCGAACACAAATTTAGCCTTCAGGAATCTGGGAAAAAGGAAAATAACTAGTTTTAGTATTACCGCTGACAAACTATCTCATTGTTTGGCTTAACTAGCTGATTGCATCTAGCAGTCACGGTCCAGTCAGCACTCGGTTTGATTCATCCTTTAAAGTGCGTGTACAATCATGTCAGTATGGAAGTGTGCAAGAACTCAACATGTTATCATTTTTGAACTGATTCGACTGAAACATTGGAAGTACTTTTATGGGATGGGAACCTTCGACTGCATTTTGCGGCTTCGTGATTCGATCGATTGGGATTCTTCAGTACTCAGGCGACCAACATTGTAGCTTTTGAACGTGAATGTCGCAAGTCCGATACGAATAATTTCGATACTTGGGATACTTCTCCGCAGGACAGCTTTCCCTAAACTATGATCCGTTTCATGAAAATAATTCACTGTCGTATGGGAACTGATGAGATTAAGCGACATAACGGTGGAAACCTGCATATGGGTTCACAATTCGTATCTGCCTTTACATTACTAAGTTAGCTTTGGGCATTGCGTCACTGAAGACGACATCACCATTCCTGATTTGTTTCCCCGTGTTTTATTCTATCGTTAACCAAGAAATTGTGCTTGCCCAGTTCAGGGAAATAATTTTTTCCCCTTTTTTCTCATTCGCTGTTCTTCCAATATGAGTAAGCTATTTGCGATGAAGTACAAGTGCGAAAATGGATTTCTCGATCTTGACTTTTGTGTGCTCTCCAGATTAGTGCCTATTCATCTGTTTGACGTACAACAATCTGAGATACAGTTGTCTTCCTACTATGTGCATTTTCAGTGAATTTGAGACATTAACTTATTTCATCGTAACCCGTTGTTTTTGCGATGTAGCCCTCGCTTGTCGAGATCATAGGTAGAATAAGTTATACCAGACCAAAGAACCAAACAATTCGGTTGGACGAAGTTTCTCCTGTTCAGTCCAATTTGGCAGACTGTTCGTCTGAACTGACCCACCCGATGCGTCATTCTGCAGCAACCGAGGTTACGGCGAACACAGTTCAGCAGATAGACGGAAATGTGCATAATCAATCCACTCGACTGACCAGTCAAGTCATTTCCATGTATCCGAGCGTTATTCTGGTGTGTCATCCCTTTATTCTAAGAAGATTCGTAGCCTCATCAGTCGGCGTTGCTTTTTTATCATAATCGTCTTGGCCAAATGTCATTTTCATAACCTGTGTACTGGGTTTAATGGCCAGTGTCGTGCTAACGGAACGGCACCGATTGAAAACACAGCCCAGAAATAACGACCATATGGGTGATTTAGATAAAAAGCGTAACAGTGTTTTATTTCTTTTGATTATGCAAATTTTGGCATTTTTCGTTCCCTCTTCTGTTTTTATATTCAGCGAGGCTGCATAATGGTATTATGTAAAGGGAGACTGTTCACAGGGTGAAGTCAAGGTCTGTGGTCTCGTTAGGTTGATTAGGGAGTATGTTGAACATCTGCGTCGATAGTATTGGACGGAAGCGCGGAAAATCGTTGATCTTGTTGCATTTTACAGAGAGCTGCGAATAATGATGGAAACTGTCCCTAATCCATAATCCGAATTAGTCTACGCCAGTACAAATCTATGCAAACCGTCAAGTCCTTGAGTGTACCACTACTAGGTTTATAATTCCATCATCATCAATCATCACTCACCACCCATCAATCACCAATGATGAATCATCAATCGTCAATCATCAATCATCAGTTATCATGACTCATCAATCATCACTCGTCTTAAATCAATCTTCAATCATAAGTCGTCACTCATCATTCATCAATCATCAATGCTCACCCGTCAGCCATGAATCATCACCAACTAAGCATCAATTGTCATTCATCACTCATCAATCATCAGTCCCCACGAAATATGAATCACCAGTCATCACTAATCATCTGCGATCATCAGTCATCGAGCATAATTCATCAGCCTTCATCCATCATCACTCATCAATCATTCATCGCTCACCACTGATCAGTCATCACTCATCAATCATCACTCATGGATCATCACTCATCAACCATTGCTCATCAATAATCAATCATTAGTCGTCAACCACCAATCATCACTCATCACTCATCACACATCAACCATCAATCACCAGTCGTCACTCATGAATCATCATTCATCATTCAGCAATCGTCAATCGTCACTGATCACACATCAGTCACAACTTATCAATCATGAATCATCATCATTCTTCAATGACCAATCATCCGTCATCGATCATCATCATCACCCATCAATCATCAATCATCATTCATCACCTACCATTCATCGGTGATCACTCACGAATCATCAGTGATCAAACATCATCACTCATCAATCATCAATTATCACTCATTCCACAGCAGTCGTCAATCATAAATCATCACGAATCGTCAATCATCATACATTATCAATCATCACACATCATCAATCATCACACATCGTCAATCATCAGTCATCATCTTTCTTGAATCATCAATCATTATTCAACACTCATCACTCCACAATCACCAATTACCACCCGTAATTCATTATTCAATAGTCATCGGTCATCAATCATCGGCAGTCCTCAATTTTCAGTCATCATCCACCAATCATCACTCAAGAATCATCAGTGATCATTCGTCATCACCCATTACTCATCAGTCAGCACTCACTACTCATCACTCCTCACTCATGGGTCATCAATCATGATTCACCACTCATCAATCATCACTCATCAATCATCACTCGTCAATCATCACTCGTGGGTGATCAATGGTCAGTCATCATCAGTTTTCCATTATCAATCATCACTCTGGAATCATCACTCATCAGTCATCAGTCATCATTCATCACTAATGACTCATCAATCATCACTCGTCATTACTCATCAGTCACCAATCGTCACTCGTCACTCATCAGTCATCACTCATGAATCATGAATCATCAGTCATCACTCATCAGGCATCAATCGTCACTCGTGAATCATCAATCATCACAAATCATTGGTCAATCATCAATGAATCATCAATCATCAATGATCACTCTTTACTCATCAATCACGAATGATCACCCGTCACTCATCACTCATAATTAGCCACTCATTAGTCATCAATCACCACTCATCAATAATCAGTTATGATGACCCATCAGTCATCAGTCATCAATCATAAATCGTCACTCATCAGTCGCCACTTCTCACTCATCAATAATCAGTCATCAATCATTTTTCATCACTCATCAATCAATGATGATCACAAATCACTCATTACTTATNATCACCTTCAATCATCATCATCCTGATCCTCATCGATCATCATCATCAATCATCACTCATCCCTCATCACTCGTCCTCAGTCATCAATAATCACTCACGAATCGTCATTGATCATCAATCGTCAATCATGAATCATCACTCATCACTCATCAATCATCATTGGTAGTCAATCATCATTCATCCATAATCACTCATCAATCATCACTCGTCACTCATCCCTGATCAATTACCACTCATCAATATTCACTCACCAAGCATCATTCATCACTCATCATTCATCATTCATCAGTCATCAATCAACACTCATTAATCATAAATCATCACTCGTCACTGATCACTCACCAATCACCACTCATCAGCCATCAATAATCAATAATCATTCATCACTCATTAATCGGTAATAATCAGTCATAACTCATTACTCATCGCTCATCACTCCTCAGTGATCTATCGCAGTCCTCATCAATCATCAATGGCTATCAATCATCAATCATCGTCAATCACTGGTCATCAATATTCAATCATAAATCATCACTCAGCACTCATCAATCACCAATCATCAGTCATCACTAATCGTCAGTCGTCACTCGTCATTCATCACCCATCACTCATGAATCATCAGTCATCATCAATCATGAATGATCAATCCTCATCATCAATTTCATCAATCTTCATCATGAATTCTCCTTATCGCTCATCATCATCACGCTCATTAATCATCAGCATCAATAATCTTCAACTTCCTCACCAAACATTATCGTCCATCATCATCATCCTCATCCTCATCATGCTCATCAATCATTAAGCATCGTCATCTTCCTCATTAAACATCACCTTCAATCATCATCATCCTGATCCTCATCGATCATCATCATCAATCATCACTCATCCCTCATCACTCGTCCTCAGTCATCAATAATCACTCACGAATCGTCATTGATCATCAATCGTCAATCATGAGTCATCACTCATCACTCATCAATCATCATTGGTAGTCAATCATCATTCATCCATAATCACTCATCAATCATCACCAATCATCAGTCATCATCACCATCAATTAAGATCACTATTAGTCATTACCATCGACATTCATCACCTATCACTTATCATTCGCCGCTGATCATTCATGAATCGCACCTTCAACCATCAGTCTTCACTCACCGATCATCATTCATCACTCGTGACTAGTCAACGCTCATTCATCGTTACTCATCACTCATCAATTACCACTCACCACTCACCAATCATCAGAAATCACTCATCACTCATCAAACGTCATTCATCAATCACCATCACTCATCACTCATCAGTCATGAATCATCACTCATCACTCATCAGTCATGAATCATCACTCATCACTCAACAATCACCAATAAATCAACAGTCATTAATGATCACTCTTTACTCATCAATCATCATTCATCATCACTCATCAATCACTTTTCATCTACCATCATTCCTCACTCATCATTCATCCATCAGCAATCGTTAATCTTCAATCATGCATCATCAATCATCACTCATCCCTCATCACTCGTCCTCAGTCATCAATAATCACTCACGAATCGTCATTGATCATCAATCGTCAATCATGAGTCATCACTCATCACTCATCAATCATCATTGGTAGTCAATCATCATTCATCCATAATCACTCATCAATCATCACTCGTCACTGATCACTCACCAATCACCACTCATCAGCCATCAATAATCAATAATCATTCATCACTCATTAATCGTTAATCATTTGTCATAACTCATCACTCATCGCTCATCACTCCTCAGTGATCCATCACAGCCCTCATCAATGCTCAGTGGTCGTCAATCATCAATCATCAATGATCATGGTAAAGCAGGAAGCATCATCAATCCTCAGTCATCAGTCTTCAATCATAAATCATCAATCAGCACTCGTCACTCATCACTCATCAGTCATCATGAATCGTCAATCGTCACTCATCATTCATCACTCATCACTCCTGAATCATCAGTCATCATCAATTATGAATGATCAATCATCATCATCATCTTCATCAATCTTCATCAACAATCATCCTCATCACTCATCATCATGCTCATCAATCATCATCGTAATCGTCATCGTCATCCTCATCAATCATCGTCAGCAATCATCGTCATCATCCTCATCATACATCATCTTCAATCATCATCGTCATGATCCCCATCAATCATCATCATCAGTCATCACCATCATCGTTTTCAATCATCATTCATCACTCATCAGTCATCAATCTGTCATCATCATCAATCGTGAGTCGCCGTCATCAGTGGTCATCAATGAAAGGCTCACCATCGTTGTCTTTCGACGTTTAACTGACCACTGCCTTTCCCTCACGGTTATATCTTTTATTTAAAAGAGTCATTATACAAGGGGAACACAGAGTGAACCTTCACTGGCTGGAAAGGATAGGACGCTGCCTTGGACTGCACACGGAACACAGTCTAACTGTACAAACCTGCTTTTTCTCTCATTTTGATTCGATAGAAATTGACAAAACAATCGGAGAATGGAAATAAAAGAAGTTTCTTTTAGTGTTAGAGGTTTTCCGGCTATCGATACTTGGCCACTGCCCACACCACAGAAGGGTTTTTGTCTGGAATCCTTACTTGTGTGTCTGACGCAACAGCCTTGGAGTGCTAACACAAATGAGAAACCCTGAGTAGGCGCTTAGTTATCATTACCTACCTCGCTCGTAGCAAGGAATAACGGGGTCCCGAATATATTGTGCAACGCATGATGCAGTGGTAAATCTACTGTTTGGACGATTCACGGAGGTGTATGGATGGACACTTTTATGGGTGCAAGTACTAGGTATGGGAAGCACTAGTGTTTATATGAATGATTGTTTATGGAAGTCGCCGTTTTTTAGATTTTTCTGTGATCTGTGCGCTTGGACATCGTCATTTCCGGGTTGGCGGTCACTGTTTTTTATTCTGGCAGCTTTGCATTCCATTTTTGAATAGTTCCACATAATGAAGTATAAAATCTTACATTACATCTTACGCTAGCTGCTAGATACTCATTATGAATGAGAGAAACTAAAATTTGCTGTCTGTTCTCGTTACTGATCATTGTCCTCATTCCAGAGTACCCCCGAGAACGACACCAAGCTGACGGCAGCAAAACGGGCATCGTGCATGACCACGGCTGAACTGACTCGACAACGGACATCGTTTCTGGTTCTTTCGAAGGAACTTGGAACATTGAGATTCCGTTCACGACGCGGTCGTGGGCGCCTTCGCATTCAGCATACATGCTCACCGAAAGCGGATGTCTCTGCCACTGGAACAGTTGCTGCAGGTTCCCCACTCTCTCCCATGGATATTGTGAAAGATCTGCAGATTGCAAAGCCATCCTGGCTTCCAGTGCGTCGAGCGAGTACTTGTTTTCAATCGACTACTCTTCCGTACACTGCACCGTTGACCCTACCACTTGTTAAACCCAGCATTAGACGACGGAAATCCTCATTCCATTCAAGAATTCCCACTCTTCCTGGTCCCGTTCGTCTGTCTGGCAGTCTTCTCAGCGAGGATCCATCCCAACTAAACGACTCTGTGGATGCAGTGATGAAAGTCACCGCAGAAAAACTGGGCACACCGACTATTCGAAACAGTGATAGTCTTGTCTTTGATGGTACGGGTAACAGAGCTGTCAATAGTTCGCCTACTACGATTCAATCACCTTCCGCCTTCGTTTTGGCTGGCTTTGAGGATTCAGCGGATGAGAATTATATGAAGGTCAGTTGTGCGAATCGCCATTTTATTAAAAAATCCAGTTCAGGCCATAAATTATTGATTATCTGTGACTACCAAATTTTAATTTTTCAAGGGCCAGTTTATTGGTTTGGCAACAGACACTTAAATTTTCCGCTGGAATTTTTAATATGCTCAGATTGTCATTGTTGTCCAAGTCATAGACATGTATGCTTCAGCCGAAGAATTATAACCTTGGATTCTTTTGGACAGAAAGAGACTACTGATGACTGATTTTTGATTCCTTCAAACTGCGACGAAATTCGTTTCACATCTTTGAAATATAAATTACTACTACAGCAATGGGTTGTCTCGAAGACTGGTCCATTTTTGGGGGGAAGTTTTAAGTAGGAACGCCTAATGGGAATGAATATATGCAAAAAACAAAATGTTTTCACCAGAACTACTGTTAATTCATTGTTCCTGTTTCCGTATGTAATATTTCCCCCAGGTTGACACGTCTTGCCATTGCTTTGTGTATTTGAGAATTTTGCGTATTTGAACGCTTTTCATTAATATCTAAAGAAAGCGTACGTGCAGGTAGTGAATGTGGTTCACGTATCTTTGGTCTTGCTGAAATTCACGTTCATTTTAAAAATAGTGATCTCCTAATTCCTAGTTCGCATGTTCATGGGACCATTTCCTTCTCTCCTAAGATTTTTAACGTGCATCGTTTATAGGCTTAAGTGTCGTCGCACGTGCAGAACACATGATTGGGTTTCATTAATATAAGGCTTTTGCGTGACATCTCGTTACCGATCAAAAGTTGACTGTATACTCCAAAAACTTAGGCTAGTCCTGCCATGCGGCTGGGAAATGTTACCGTTACGAACGAAGTACATACGCGGTTTGTGGATACTTGGACACGAATTCATTCGTGGTATCCCTATGGATTGATGGATTCAGGCGTGAGATGCTTTATCCCGATTCCCAGTCTCATAGTTGTTGCAGGATCTCAATAGGTTAGAGTGGTCGGGGCGTATAACGCGTCTACTCACAAATCGGCTCTCATCGCGTGCGATTTTCTAGAGGGAAGTTCGGGGCACTCATTTCATGACACCGCGAAAACCTATGATAACTTTTGCCAGTGAACTGTTTCGAGAAGTGAACAACGAACGAATGACTGTCGACTTCTTTTATAGGAACCCAAATGTAGGTTTTAATCCTCGTGGAGCCAGATCATATTTGAAATGTTAACGTGTAGGAGGGCAGGCGATTTGCGAATCTGTTAGTAAAGCGAATTCATTTCCCGCATGCAGGTTGAACAGGAACTATAATTGAGGTCCACGAGATCCTCCGAGGAATTGACTGGAAGCGATAGATCATATGGGTGAACTTGAAGTCAGAGCCTTATTTGCGCAAGTCTAGTTCATTTTGCTGTTTTCCTTCACTCGTCCTTCCTCATTCACGTCGCCTCCGAATAAACGAGTTGGCAGTAGAAACCAGAACGCATGCAACAGCGGTTTGGTTTATCTGCAAGATTGTTGATTTTCAAAGCCGATAGTTCCGGGTAGCCACAGAAACCAGACTATAAAACAGTTCATGAAGCCAAATGTGCACTGTCATCGTTTTGTTTATAGTTCCCGCAATCGAAAATAAAAATATGGTATTCGCGGCGAGGTTTGTTTCAATGCGCAAATACGAACTATGTTTGCGTCACGATTAGACTACACCGCGACTTATTGTGTCTCAGTAACTTAACATGATCTACGGTATGGTCTATCTCAGCCCGGATATTCAAATTTGTTTACAAGGTCAGTGGATGAAAGCCTCGCAAAGTGATATCCTGGTCCTCCCTTTTAAAGAGTTGATTTGAACTGTCAATTCCCTGGAGAAAAAATCAACCAGAGAATGGCTTTGATCCAACTAGATGACTTTCCATTCAGCTTCTCCCCACTACTTCGGGGACAGGTTCTTGTTAGAACGGAAGGCTTTCGTTGAAAATCCTAATGGGTCACCTCCCTAGCGCCTGCATCCCTCAGAGTGCCCATCCATACAGCTCCGTGAATCGTACAAACAGTAAATTCCTAGAATGTGTTGAAATAAATAGATTGTCGAAATTATTCACGATGTGATATCAACACTCAACTCGCCATTAAGAAAAGTCATTAGGATTCATCATGCCAAGTAGCCAAACTCAGTAAGTCATGTCCAAAGCCTTCGTGATACTTAGGCTACCTGCGGAGAAAACATCTATCAACAGGGTGGATTATGGTTTTCCAGCAGTCCGTGGCCGTGCAAGTCAGTGACGGTGCAACATCATGTGCTAAAGTTCAAAACACCGTCTTGTTCGCATGCTGCTGTATTCAGACATGTTTTGCGGACGCAAATGTTACGATCGTTCACTGTCTTGCATTTTACATGCATATCCTATTTGTCTCTAAAAGCAGTAAGTTCCTTACCGGAAATCGCGAAAACTGTTCAGGGTTATGTGTTTATGAAGTTGAAATCCATCTGTACTGCTACTTGTTTGGCATATATATATATATATATATATATTGTTTCGTCCTCGTTTTTGTGATTTTTTATCCTGTTCTTGTTGCTTTTTCGGGACACCATTTCTATGTCGTTCGGTTTACTGCTATCTTTTTTGAACGTTTTCCTCCTCATTGCTTATGCATTATCGGTCAGCTGAAGTTAGTTCTCTTTCCCCCGAAGTCGAACGATGCAAATGCCTCATGATCAGCACATTTCTCTCGTACTCTATTCCTCCACAACGTGTGTTAGTTTAGGTCCTGACGTCGAATTCCAACGCTTTAGCAATGTCTCAGATAAAAATATCGTTGGCCTGTGGAAAATAAAACGGCGTTCTAACAACTGCCGCACAGTGAAAATTTGATCGAAGTGACTCATCCTGATCTTTGCCAGTTTATTCTTCATGCGTGTTGTTCAAATGGCAAAGAATTGACGGACGCTGGTAGCTTCCGCACTATTGGAATTAGTTCTATGCCCCTGTAGTTGCGCATCTACAACGTGACTTCTTATTTGAGATGAAGGCAGCTAACGATTTTTTCCTCAAGATAGGAGAACTTGTTTGGAGCGCCGTACCTTCAAAAACAAATTTCAGTCGCCTCGATCAGTTGGATTTCTCAATTTGGTAAAAGAGCTGGGAATAGTGCATTGGGGTTGAACTCAATGAGCTTGAACTTCCGGCTCAGAAGGTAGATCTGTTGAAGGAACCGTAGTACTTGTGTCGGAATCGCTGCGAGAGAACCTGGCACTGAAGGTTAGCTAACTTTTACTTTAAAGTTTATGCAAATAAGATCTGCAAGCTTATCGCCGTCTAACGGACCGCTCATCGTTCGTATTAAGGACCCATCAAGGCATTTGGTCAGCTTGTTGCAGACCAACGCGTGGTCGGAGTCGAAGTCTATTAACTGCGATTTGGTTCATCTGGATTCATCATTCACCGGAACAGGGCGTCTGCCTTGTGGCGTTCCGATGTTTGGATTACCTGAAGTTCGTATTTATGAGAATGAATTGATAGTCGAAACAAGGGGCTAACGGATGTCATCCGTCGTCGGAACGACAGGACTAGAGACCAATAAAGCTTCCTGTCTGCGTAATAGGTCGTACATCTTTTGGTAGTGCCACTGGTTGCTTCCGGGCCGGTGCTTCCCATGGTACGCATTTGCGCCGTAGTCCAGGGTGTGCCTCAGACCGCGGTTGTAATTGTCTTTTTGACAACGTTCCGGTCACTTTTGGAGGACTCCGCCGTACTAAGGTTTAGATGGTCAGTGTTCCGGGTGGTTGTCCGGGGACACCATTGTGATGTTTGGATGACGAGTTTACGGGTTTGTCTCCTCTCATTGTTTATCACTTTCACATTCAACCTCCCTCACTAAATACTGCACATTTTTCGGTCCAGAAATAAAGATGGCAGTGAACACTACTTTTATTTCTGTCGCTTACTCCAGTTTTCCTTTTTGGCTGTGCGCATGAAGAATTAGCACAGTGGAACATAGTTTTGACTCATCCACTGTGATTTGAATTTTGAAGACCTGGTTTTTAGTTTGCACGGTTTGTTCTCTCAACTAGTGTCGATTGTATCCGTCTGTTCGATCCTGTAAAGGAGACCAGTGGATTGAGAATCAAGTAATTGTCAAACTTTCTGGTACACAAAGATTAGAACAAAGGCATGTGGAAGCAGAATCTATTCAGAAGAGATGCCTAATGAAGTCGGAGAGCAAAATAAGTGAATAAAGTTTACATTCATCTCAGTGATGGAAAATGGTAATGAAAATCGAGACGAAATTCTTTTGCTTTAAAATGTTACCACCACTCTCACAGGCGGGCGACTTTGAGAATATATGAAGTCCCTAGTTTGTTTCTGGGTTTTTTCGACATTACTTACTTATTTCATTATATTTTTAAATATCATGCTATTGCATATAGGGTTTGGAAAATAGCTTGTATGTTCCGTTATAATGATGGCTTTTCCTCAGTCTGTTCATATCTGCTTGTTTTTTTGTCCACCATCTAGGTGCCTTTCGCCCCGGTTGCAGATGTTTGTTTGTCTCCCTTTATTGATTTGAACCTTGATCGTCGTGCCCCTAACAGCCATGGAACGCGGTTGATTGAAGAACTTCTCACAAAAGCTGTTTCTCCAGTAAAACCCTGCAAATCCAGTCGTCAAACTACGCAAAGCCGGTTGAATTTTTCGAACAAAAGGTCTGAGTTAGAACTTCCTTCGAAACGCGCACGCACTGCTGGTTTGAAGAAAAAACCACCGGTTAGACGTTCAACACGACGAGCGAAGGCACAAAAAGTCGATATAAAGTCTGAAGAAGTTAGTAGTAAGACAATACAAGAACGGACGGAGGGGGAGGGGAATTCTTCAAGCGATCAGTCGTCATTTCCCTCACCATGCAGAATGAAAACTCGGCACCAGACTCGAGCTGGTACAATCGTCAAGCGAGAGAAAAACGGGAAGAATACAAAGAAACCAACCGCAGCTATCTGCTCAAATGGGAATTCCTTTAAGTTCGACTCTGGCCCCCGTTCTCGATCACCGTGGTGCTTTTCATATCATACGACTCCTTGTGTTGTTGTTTTGGATGGAAGCATGAATAATCCGGTTAAGGTTAGTTTTGGGGTTCGTCACGAACACTGTTTATCTCTTTAGTGAGGTAACGAGGTGAAAACCCTGATGGATGCACTTTCTACCCACACATGAGTCCTATAAACGTTGATTCCATAGTTGGATAGGGAAAGATTTGTCTAATTCCACTATGGCGCACTGCGTACCATTCAGGATGCTTGGTGCGACGACACTAAGCTCTAAGAAGAAAATTCCATAGCTGTGGACCACTCTTAGGACGATATGGGTATTAGAGTTCTTAGTCATCAGACGCGAGATTCCTATTTTGCACATGTGATGGGCTGACCATTTCAAGGATCAGTTTCGCTGTCCGCATGCTAACATACAATGGGCCACGTCTAGAGCTGCGAATCCTTTGGAGGTGTCAGTCGACATCCAACGTAACTGGAAGTACATTCGATTATCCGACATCTGAAGAGGAGAAAAGCAACCGGTCCGGACGACCTTTCCTCGATTCGTTTCGGATTGGGTGGGGAAGCTCTGGTGAGATCCCTTACCTCTTTGCTTCGCGATATTTGGAACGAGGAGTGTATCCCCTTATCGTGGAGTGAGTCACTGATTGAACCCATCTTCAGTTAGGGCAAGCGGAGCAACAGTCATCATTAGTTTAATTCCGACAGTTGCTGAGATGTTGGGTTCGAAAATGCTGCGTCGTTTGACATCGATTCGCGAGATTAATATTCGCGAACAACAGGCCGGATTTCGACTAGGTCGAGGTTGCATCGACCGGATATTCACTCTCTGACAGATACTAGAAACGCGCCACACGCACCGCCGCTCTACGATCGTAGTCTTCCTCGACTTGAAAGGTGCTTTGGACTCCGTGGATCGACCAGCACTACTCAGTGCTCTCCACCGGAAGGGTATGCCAACGAAGTTTGTGAACCTGTTGCGAGCATTGTACTCGCATACCTATGGTCGCGTGAGAGTATAAGGTGAACTGTCAAGTTCATTCGAAACGACTAGTGGCGTTCGGTAAGGATGTCCTATCTCTCCATTCTTGTTCAACTTCGTCAT
>LUCM01007357.1:8076-58999 GCA_008360955.1 Fasciolopsis buskii
GATATCTACATAGTATTGCTGGGATTGGATGGAGTGACCGAGTGAGTACTCTGGAGGTGAGGATTCTAGTACTAAGTGCCAATTCTGAGAATAGCTTGTTTCATCGTATGGAATTTAGTAGATTACGCTGGTTGGGTCAGGTGTTGCGCATGACGAACACTCGTCTACCATGCCGTGCCCTATTTTGTGTCCCTCCAAAGGAATGGAAGAAGCCATGTGGAGGTCAACAGATGACGTGGCAACGTGGGATGAGAAAATGTACAGCGAAGTTAGGTAAATTAGATGTCTCACGTCCGAAAGACTCGTCGACTTGCTGGCTGGAGACACTGTAGGATATGACAGTGAACCGTGAAAAGTGGCGATCATGCTGTCATTTTTTATCGAACCAGAATGATTGAAAACACATGCGTTTGTACAGTTAGACTGTGTTTCGTGCGTTGGCTGCAGTAGCATCTTATCCTTTCCCACCAGTGTAGGTCCATTCCTTGTTCCCTTTGGATATTCACTCTTTCTATAGAAACGTGTAACTCTGGGGAAAGGCAGTGGTCAGTGAGACTTGCCTTGCTGTTTAACGCTGTACGATGATGCAGTGTGCATCTATTGAATCAAAGCGCGGATTCAGATTGGATAAATGAGGTTTAGGAGAAAATACAGGGAATGGCAGGTTTCATATCTTTGAAATCAGCATGGTCACGACAACCAGATCAGAGCTCTCTGATACACTGATGACATTTAACGTGCTTCAAGGAAATGATAGACGAGTTGAGTCAAACAGCTTGTGGCCATCAAGCCTACTCTCCGTCGTGGGTTTTGAATGCCCACCAAAATACATGAACATCCTGATCCAAGTTAGCACGTGGTGGGGTCGAGGACCGCGCTCCAGTGCGACCGACAGTCTTGTATATACCCCCGCCATTTGTAGCTAATACCAATGTGGTCGATTTGGGTTCACCACAGCACCCTGATCTCTTGGGAACCAGTTTCTTCAAGACGTGCAATGGCACGATTCCGTCAATTCAGTCTATGGTCCTACGTTAAAGATGCTTTCTACAACGAACTTCAGAATTTAGTCGACCGTATTCAAGGGGGCAATGACCTAATTGCAGGAGATTGGAACGCCCGCACGGCACCAGCAGATGAATACACTCATCACATACTGGGAAGATTTGACCCCGGTGAACAATGGGAAAATGGCGACCACTTGGTCTCGTTTGCGGATCTCAATCGACTGGTCGTCACCAGTACCCATTTTCAACATCCAAAAAGGCATCTGCTGGCGTGGTGCTTCAACGACGGTAGGACAGCGCATCAGATCGACTATATCTTGGTACGTTCTCGCTGGTTAATGTCCATCGAAAATTGTCGGGCATACCGTGACGGCATAACAAGGAACGTCAACGGCACAGGCCACACACCGATGCGCTCTCATCCCAAGCCTCATCTTTTAACACAAGAGAAAATCCAACCCCGCTACTGAATCAACGAGACTAAGTTAGCAATCTCAGAAAACGTCACAACCCTGTCCAACACTATCACATCAAAACTATCTGAAATCGACAAAGGTGGTAGCCTAGGTTAGGATGGGGCTAGAAGTATCCATCATCAACACCAGTAATTCAGCTGACTGCACTTAGTATCTGGTCATGATGTTTCTTGCACAATTCAGGAGACGAAGCAACTCAAGTTGTGGATTATTTTATTAACACTATATCATTCACAATTGAAATGTCTTATATTCGATCACCTGTGTCTGTGTTGTATCGCCAGGAGTGGGTGAATGATGTGTAGGTTAGGAATCTGTTATTAAGTGCCGGTTCTGAGAATGCATGATCTCAGCGTATGAATCTTAGTAGACTACGTTGGTCGGGCCACGTGTTGCGTAAGGCGAACACTTTTACCGAAGGGAGCCCTATTGTGGATCACTCCCACGGGATCGAAAAACCCAGTTGAGGTTAATAGACGACGTGGCAACGTGGAATGAGAAAATGTATAGAAATCTTTGATAAAGTAGATATCCCCGGTCTTCGAGTTGGGGTCCGAGTCAACCAGCTGCTTGAAATTACTCTAGTGTACCCTGAATAGTAGCTTTCGTCTTGTCACTTTCTGTGAAACCAGAATGCTTAAAAATGTGTGCCTGTGTAGTTTGACTGTTCTCTTTGTTCGCTTCTGCTGCATTCTTATCTACAATGTTGATCCACCGCTTGTTCATTTCAGACAATCGTTCTGCATTTTGCCACTTGTAACCCTTGGCGGATGCCACTCGCCTACTTCTTTTAATGGTGAACTATATTTATTAACCATATTAAGATCGAAGCTGTCCAAATAAACTCATATCGTTGTTCTCTGTTGTCTGGAATCTCGCGAAGTCTTTTCATCCTACAATTGGTTCGATTGTTTTCTCCATCTTTATGAAATACTCAGACAATGACTATAGCAGTTATAGTAGCGTGTACCTTGATGATAAATGCAGTGTTCAATAAGGCTTAATCTGCTCTTTGATGCTCAGAGTGGTGGTGGAGAAGATTGTTGTGTCACTCTTCAAATATCGCTCCGTAAGCAGTCTGTCCTCCTACTAAATGTTTTCATCCTCGAATATCTTACGTGTACATTTAAGTCTTTCCCGCTTTGACCACACAACTTCAGAACGCAGTGTCATTTTTTAGTTTCTTCTTTCACTTTCAAAGTGGTTTTTTAAAAGTAAGATAAAAAAAGTTGGTTATTACCGAATTATTTCTTCTCATCCCCGCAATGTCTCTAACAGGTATGTCGCCTTAAGTATGTACGTATATGGAATTGGGTAGCATGGGTAAATATGTATAGCGGTCGCTTGTATTGGGTGAATGAGTGCAACAAATTTGGTGGCTTGACAACTGACTGAAATTTCCTGATCCGAGGGTGGGCGTGAAAGGATGCATGTGTCAGAATTTGTGAACGAAGAAAATCAGGTGCGTATCTGAAAATGAAACAAACCCGAAAATAGTTCGGCAGAGCATCAAGGATTATCGGGTTCATTTTCTTGTCCAAGGTAGCGACTAAGGTTGCACAAGATTGCGTTACTTATATAGGTCTCGCTTTAACAGTCTAATTGCTATGGCTTCAACAGTCGTATATATGTGTGTTTTCTCTCATATAATTGCATGGGACAGAATACAGGAGTTGCCGATATTGTGCCTTGTGGAGTCAGATAAGATCGATGCCATCGATGCAGTGTCCATTGGGAGTTGAATAGAATAATCCCTCATGTCGACTTTGACGAACCTCCTGCATTCATCCGCATTTGTTTAACAGTCTGCTGCAAAACTGAAGAAGGGGACACTTGCCAGTACGGAAAATTCAATTTTTGGCATTGTTTGTTTGTTTGTGCAGTGGGTTGCTAATTCCTTTACTAATTTTTTGATATCCTGCGTTCAAGCTTCATGTGCACACATGGGACCACTTAGTGTACCTAATACCACGCACTAACTTTTTCTGCCCATCTGTCTTTGTTCTTAGGGTACCGGATTTTGTTCGTGAGGGCCGATTCGCCAATTGGCTTCGTGACGCCCGTGATTGGGCTGTTTCACGCAACCGTTTCTGGGGTACGCCAATTCCCATCTGGACTAGTGATGACATGGAAGAAGTGATTTGTATTGGGTCTATCGAGGAGTTGGCTCAATTATCTGGAGTACATGTCAGTGATCTTCACAAAGAGTCGTAAGTCTGATCATCCTAAGTCAATTTGGTATTCTAGTTTTTAGATATAGTTCAGTTCGTATGTGTGCGCCCGCTTAATACAAATCCCAAAAGATCAGAAAACTGTTTGACAGTTTTCGCCTGTACGATCTAAATAAAAGGAACTTCAGGCATTACTGTACTGTTAGGTTTAACAGCTAAATATGGATCACTGGAGAACTGCACAGGATTCGAGAAGGTTAAGCCTTGCAACGAGACGAGGAAAATCTGATTGTTGTCTTGAGGGGCTCTCAGTGATTCCGAATGACTATTGTTAGGGTTGCGGACGCTGCCAAGTTCCCACAGTTCATATGCAATAAGATTATTACCGGTGTTTATTACTAGTAAAAACGCCTATTTTCCAAGTTATTTCTAACTTTATTGTGATTAGCTTAACCGAATTTTTCAACTCGGGCTGGCTGTTATACTGTTGCATCATATGGCAAAGTCACTGCTCTCTGGCAAACACTACGCTAGGAGCTTCATGTACATAAGACATTTTCCCCCGCTTGCCTGTTGTCTTATCCGTGGTTAATAAACTCATTACTCGTTCCGCCGTTCTCCGTCCAGCCAGTGGGAAATTTAACTTCGCATCTCCCGTCCTCTGTTGGTACGTTGATTGGTAGCCATATCATCGTGGAGTTACTAGTCAGGGTTTATTTTTTAGTTCAGGTTTTATTCCGCGTCCAGCATACTACACTTTGAGACGTACTCGGTCTGGTCAGCCATCAGCCATTGTAGGCAGTTTCAGAGGATCTGAGAGTCTTATCCGTTTGGTGCTCTGTGACGTCTAGTGTTGTCTTCTTCTATTACCCGTCTTTTACGTGTCACCCGACTCTCTGTACCTTGTGTGAGTTTCCATGGTCGCGGGAATCTTTCGACACAATAGTTGGCAACCACAACGGTCCGTCCGTTTTGATCAAGAGGCTATAAATCTGACAACGGTCAATGTAACCGAATGACGATCACTTCGAATCCTGGACTTTCAAATCCCTTCATCACCATCGACTTTGGTGGTAGAAGATATTTCTCTGTCGCCCAGCTGCTTCTCAGGCATGATCTGTTAAGTAGTTATGTGACACTGCTTTCAGGTCATGATTATTGATTCTCCGTGTTAGTGCCGTGAAAGTTAAGTACCAAGGACGAACATTGGTCCTCAAACACTCATGCTTCAAGCAAGTAACATGCCACTTTTTCAGAGTTCATTCAGTCGAATAGATAAGGGTATCGCCGAAATTATATCGTGTTGTGTTTGGACTTTTGCATACATGGGGTATGCGCATTTCAATCAAAAAGAGCGCATTCTTCATCTCATCAAAATGCTAAGTAAAAAACCCAAAGCAAAAAATATACAAAGCCATCGGAGTTTGCATAGAAAGTTCAGTCATTACCTGGTCCCGGTTGGTGATAATCCGGAGTGTATAAGGAAAAATCGAGTTCCCGTAGATATCTGTGCGGTCGTTAAGCGTTTCCTGGCGTGAAAACACCATTTATGAGGACCATTGTTTGGCGGGTCTGGTGGATCCGAAGATGTTTTCGTTGCAAATTTTGCACGCGCGGCTAAATGCATGTCGCAGAGCTTGGTGTGCAGTTCTTTTATTGGTACGATAAATACAACACAGATAATTGGCAAACCTCGACAAAGGGTTCTGAAGTCTTTCTCGATGTAATCTACCGTAATGAGTAGTTGTGTGTTAGTGGTTGAAGGGTCAGAAAGGTAAGCACACTGAGAAAAAGTGAACATACATTCGAAACATTTTTGCGTCTAGAAATTCTTTTTGTTTATTCTAGTGCGGTATAAAAATGCAACGGCGAATATCATATCCCGATTTACACCTTTTCCTTACTGTGCATGTTTGCAGACTGCAACAAAGCGAGTTACATCTGGATGACCTTGGTTGTCTGAATATGAAAAACGGAATCTTCATAGAGTATAAAAATTTCACATATGTTCTTGGAAGGGTTTTGGGACTCATCCTAGTTTTTATGCATCAGTGACAACATGCTGTCTTATCCAAGAGAAACCCTTGATTTATCGAACATTATACCCAAAACAATGCAGGAATTCTTAGGCTGAGTTTAATTATAAAATAACTGGAGTATTTTGCTCCGAACGGTGTATGGTGATCATAGTTGGTCACGAACAAAACTTATTTTTAGTACGGATGTTGATTTGCATCCACATTGACTTCTTCTCAAAGTCGCTTATAATATCGTCGTGACCATGAAGCAGATAATGAGCCTATTTAATATCCTCGATCAATTTTACTTTTTGCTTCTGAACATTGTCAGTGCATTTAATTAAGCCACCATTTGAACAACATCAAGCCAATAAGCTTTACCAAGAAAAAGTCTATTCTAGACTAAATCAATCACGTCCGCAGTTGGCCACATCTATCTACATTTGTGTTAAAATTTCACAGGTCTTTGCTCTACACTTGGTGTAGATTATTGTCAGTATTCCATGAACCGTCGTCCTGACGGATTGGGAACAATATTTAAACAAATGTCAGCAGATGAAAAGTTTAGATTATTAGCGCAGGAAAACGCTGAACATATTGATTCTACAAAGTATTAGAAAGTGCTGAGCGCCTTAATATGGCGATGCGTTAATTTTGTTGATTGATGGTTGCCCTGTGGTCACCTGGAAAACGCTTACAAAGTGGACATTCCTAGAAAGAAATTTATCGTAAAAGTTTTCTTTTCCGTTCTTCTCGTCCATGTCGTTTACTGTCACACGATGATAACGAGGAGGCTCCCATAGACGAATCAAAAGGGAATGAACTACGGATGGGTGAATTTTTAATGTGTGGGGGTGGAGATATCCTGTTATTCTAGGAGAGTAGTGAGTATGAAAGCATGAATGTATCTGCGAAAGAAGCTCGGTATTTCACTTTACCAGGATTTATTGGATATGTTGCTTTGAGTTTCGTGACTTTCTTTCGATTTGGCGTTAATCGGTGAAAGCACACCTACGTCCAGGGTATGCTTCGTATAAAAACACCACGATATGAATCTTTATCCTATCCAAAATGTGATTCGTGTTCTGACTTGACAATTGAATGATCCACCTAACCAGGGGATGATGATCTTGAAATTCTAAACCTTGGAGTATGAGGTAGAAACAATCTCATACTGAAAGCCACATCAGAATGACCAAAAACTGCTGAGGGATATTGGCAGGCCCATCGATTGTTATTGTTTATTTGTGCTAAGTTTCTGATAGTACCTGCCTGAAGTATTTGTGAATAGGTCTCACTTTGTTCATTTTCGTTGACTCGTAATGAGATGTACATATGGCCCCTAAACCTGGATATCGACCAGATTTCTGACCTTTTTGCTCCCTGGATTACACCAAAGCTTGCGGTTTGTAAATTTCGTTTTTCCTGAGTTTTTTCTAACTCGTTTCACTGTGATTTTCTAGGTACCAGTTTTCCTTTTTTCATCCTTGTTGTCTTTTTTCGCCGCAAACACAATGTTTAATATTCAGTATTTGTCCTAGTAATCCCAGCAAGCTGCACTCGTCCTTCTTATCTTGGTAAATTTAAGTTCACCTTACCAAGTGTACGTATATATCCTAAATCCACAGTACGCTTTTTAATTCATCCTCCGATTGAAAGAATTAAGCCCACCTAGCAACCTTGGGGATGACCCGCCTTATTTTAATTGCATATCAATGTATGCTTGGTATTGTGAGATGACAATGAAACGTAGTAACTTTACTGCCGGATAACGTTGAGGTTTTTAAAATTGGTCTTGCCTGATGTAGAAACAATTTAGTACTCAAGTTGCTAGACAGCAGATCAAAATGATCTGAACAGACACGTTAGCGAGCCTGTCGTCTACCACTGTTTATCTAGATTGCATTTGTATCACTATACGCATTGCTTTGCTTCAAAGTATTTTTACCTTGTTATCCCTCATCGCACGGATAATGCTTCTCGCTTTAGGTAAACATGGTAAGTATAAAAAGATATCTGTCGGATTTCCGACGTATCTGCTCGATGCGTAATACGGCGGCTTGCGGTTTATTGTTGTAGTGCCTTTTCATTTTCCGTTGGATAATAAGAATACAAATTCAGTCAATTGATTTATGCGAGGTCTAGAAATATTCATTTCCTATATGTTGAATGACTTTCGGCAAAAATCCATATATGTGCGCATGAATATACTCCTCATACCCGAGTATTGACTTACTGCTGTCGGGATCAAGGCAAAAAAGAATAGGCGGTGCTGAGAAAAAAAGAAGAAAAACGGACGTTTCTATCGATACGAACAGTGATTGGCTAGTTTGCTTACATCTTTCGTCACTTCAGATTTCGTGTATTGCCATGCCTGACCAAATTTAAAATTATTATGTTGTCTTGAAAGCTTTCAGCTATCGGGTTAGGCCCAACACTCTCCGCGACTAGCGTCCAGTTTCCGAAACTTGTTTGCTTTGCCTACTACTCGAACCTGGGGGCCCCAAACACCGATGTAATCTGATATCTCCGTTCGACTGACCAAACCATTTTCTTTGTCATTGTAAATTTTCAGAGTTGATCCAATTACCATCCCTTCGCGAACCGGCCGTGGTGTACTGCGTCGTGTCCCGGAGGTGTTCGATTGTTGGTTCGAATCTGGTTCGATGCCATATGCCCAGGTATGGTGAGCTTGGTTTTCCTCGAAACCGACTGAATGGTTTTACTAAATGTTCATGGAAGATAATGAACTCAGTAACTTCATGTTTGAGTTCAGTTTAGCTTAGTTTTTGCATTCGTTCTTGAACTTGGGTGCTGTTTTTTTTCGTTTCTGCTTTACAGCAATATATATGGTCAGAATCCAAATGAACGAAGCTCTCCTCGGTGCCTTTCGGGCAGGCACATGATAAAACCAAAGGCTTTGGTTGAGAACCCTAATCGTTCCCCTACTTCGCGACTGGACTGTCCGGTAGAACCTTTCTTCCATCCTTTCCAAACAGAATTTCACATTACGTCGGGCATTACAAGTTAAACAGGAGAGTGCTGCCCTTCGAGCAGGACGGGTAATGATAAGTATGCCACTACTTAGAGCTCCCGTGCTAAATTAATTTCTCACTGCCTTGTACATCAGGCTTTTGGATCAAAAGCTGCGGTTATGATCCCCGAAAAAAAACTTCTCCAGAGTGAGGAACCGAGAAGTGACGCTCGCCCAAACACCGGCACACTATGTATTGGCGATCTGGCCGATCTCCATTCTTCCGATCTAGTGACCATAAAAAATGTCACGGAAAATCGCATCTCCTTACATTCATTTCATGACAGTATTAGTGGAAGGCAAGGAATACATTGAAAGCATTACTTAAGCGTAAGTGTCTATTTCGCTCGGTTGCGTTTTATGTTCACAGGCTAAGCGAGATGGGGTAACATGCTGATTAGCTACAATTCTTGGGACTTTCAAAACCGTTGCATGCAGGGTCTCCGGAACGCTCATGCAAGATCCCATTTATCTAATCCATCTTAGTCCAGATAAAACTTCTTTCTCTTGCTTCATTCATCGTAAATCGGGTCATATTTGGGCCGGGACCGCTCTAAACATGGGCCGTGGATGCTCTGTTAGACTGGATACCAGGGAATAGTCGTTTTTTTCGTTTGGTTGTATGTACCTCACTAGGAGTCGACTAATGTGGACAAGGAAACGTAGGGAAATGAAAAAGACAATAATTACAATCTTTACTGTTTGACTAGGAATTCTGGTCTTCGAGAGATGTAAATGTAGTGATCGAAGAATCATATACCACTGATTCACTTCTATTGACATCGTTTGGACCGTTAAGCATTTCAAGGAGCAGTGTTGTTTACCAACTGTTTCAGTGGGCCTTCATTTTATGGTTGCAAACGAAATATTGTATTTATGTACGAATCCTTCATGATAAAATGAAGCCGTCGGGGAAACACGCTTTCTGAAAACGGGTTGTATTGTCTAGACTTTTGCGCACAATAAATAATGTCGCATTTCAGTCAATTTTGGACTACGTTAGGCTATTGTCGTTCCTTTTCAAAAGTGACGGCACCAAATTAGTGTTTGATTTGACGAGACATTTGTGGTCAAAGTTGAATTGATCATGTCTTTCCCATTAGGATTTCAGAACAGGTAGTTCTCTGCACGTCATCAGTCTGTTTTCTGTGATTCGAAAGGGCCATTCAGCTCAACCGGAACTGAGTCTGTTTGTTTTTTCCCTTCGATTGAGTTCACTAAAGCAAGTTGTTTTTGCCAGCGTTGCTGTCTCTCATTGTTTCTGCCCAACCTTATTTTTCAAAATGATTATTAAATTACATCTGTCTTGATATATATATATATATATATATATATATATATATATATATATACCATCCTTGAACCTCTCACACATGAGCCCACTTCCGTGATTACTCTTCGTAGCCTAGATGCAACCTTATTCTCCCGCCTCACTCTTCGG
This sequence comes from Fasciolopsis buskii, assembly GCA_008360955.1. Classification (NCBI taxonomy): domain Eukaryota; kingdom Metazoa; phylum Platyhelminthes; class Trematoda; order Plagiorchiida; family Fasciolidae; genus Fasciolopsis; species Fasciolopsis buskii. Next base: position 18,224 of record LUCM01007357.1, read on the forward strand.
AGTTAGGCGTACGGTACTGGGTCCTAAGGTTCAGTCCTTAGAACAAGCATTCAGTCAGAATAGGTTGAGATGGTTGAATCGTCTTGCTCATGTCCACAGAACGCCTACCTCGTTGTACGGTGTTCTTCGAGTCGGATAGCAATTGGAGGATTGTTCGGGGTGGCTATTAGATGACATGGACAAAAATCAGCGGACTGCTTCGTGTACTTGCGGTTGTACTACCTGGCCGGGGTCCATGGGATTCGCCGAAGGGAGGATTGGAGACAACAGGTGATATGGGTCGTTGTCGCAGTTAGTAGTGTTCTTGCATTCGAAACTTGTTTTTTTGTGGAGTTGTTCAGATGAATATTTTTCATTCGATCTTTTTATCGTTGTGCATTCTTTTTTTGTCTGAGCATATGATGCGGTGAGGTAGCAAGGAAAACCAGAGCACGTTGATGGAAGGTCATTGTTTGTCTAAACTAAATGGAAACTGAATTTGAATATGCGCCAGGTTTGTGCTTTTGTGAACACTTGAGTTGTCAACAGGTTTTACTCATTCGTGGTAAAAACGATTGCGCAATTTGCTTCAAGCATTGCAGTTTCCGTGCTTTAGACCCCTGCGTTTCAAGGGAGAGCGTTCTTTTATGGTTGGAATTGGATGAAGCAGTTTTGTTTACTATAGTTGCGTTGCCGCCTAATCGGAAGGTTTGTTTCACACTTACCACGTTGTGGCACTCAGGCTAGTCGATTTGACGTCCTCTTATCGATGAAAGCACGCTTTGGATAACCACATTAAAGTTGATCTTTTTGTTTGTCTTAGAAACAGTATGCTTTCAGACATAATTACTTCTGTACATTATTTCGTCTTTATCTGAATCAGTCAACCGCATGTATGCGGCCGTGCACATAGAGGATCGATCTTGTGACGTACACATCCTGTGTACCTAACATACTGTACGTGTCCCCTTTTGGTTGGTCAATTTAATTTGGTCTACTGACTGTTCGTGAGGAGCCTAGACCTCCTTATACTTGTCATCTAGATATTGTGTTGCACCTACCGTTTTGATACTCCTGTTCACTCACTATTTTGGGTTTACTCCACCCCGAATTTGTTCATTTGACTCTCAGATCCACTATCCGTTTGAAAACACGAAAACTTTTGAAGAAGGTTTCCCGGCGGACTTCATCGCAGAAGGCATCGATCAGACACGCGGCTGGTTCTACACGCTACTTGTGATATCTACTGCTCTTTTCAACAAACCACCATTTAAACACCTCATTGTAAATGGCATTGTTCTTGCTTCGTGAGTCATTCTCCAATGAGGTATCTTAACGAGGTCCCTTGTTTTTAGTTATTCGACGGTTTCAGTAGGTTTTGCATTGAAAATTTTGGTCAGGCATGTTTAAGAGGTTCCCACAAAACATCACCTACTGCCTTCACTTAACCTTCATCTGTAATCTAGTCTGTGAGAAGGTCCAATATGTATTTCCTGGAGATGCTACTTACGAAGTACCCCCACTTCGGTCACCACTGAAAAAAATCTCTGCAGCACGTCTTGCTGCCTATTCAAAGTAGTCATTGAAGCATGTTGTTACTGGGTTCTTCGTTCTAGGATGTCACACCAAGAAATTTAAAATGTCTGCCGTTGCCGTGCTCAGTCGATCCTCAGTAGTTAATTTCACCTTTACACTTCCGAATTTCCTCTTTTCCATTGTTCCCCGAAATCAGTTGTAGTCGCTACGGGTCGGGTCACCAAAGTTTGAGTATTTATATCAGTGATCAGATGTGGCTTCGGTCTCCTCGGCGACAGCGTATATCCGTCGAGTTGTGTTGGTGAACTGAGAATGTATCAAGTTAGGCCAGGACTGGCGCTGATTTTAATTCTGATCATCAGAAACAAATTCGATATTCACTGGTGACCAGCATGCTTTTTTAGTTATTATGTATATATATTTTGCAAAAATCAGTGTACTATCCTGACCGTGTCGAAAAATGAAAACAACGAAAAAGCAGAATGGAGAAAAGAAAAGAACATATAGAATCCCCATGGTGGCTGTTGCATTCACTCCCTTTAGAGTCACCGGTTTATCACAGGGATGTTTGGTTCGTCAGCGCTTGTTAAGGGGTTAATTTTACCAAATGGTCTATCCAACAAGGCAATAGTTCTATTTGAGTAGCTCGTAACCTAGTGGTTACTCTAATCATAAGCCCTTCAGATGGAGCTATGCATCTCTCAGCCACAAATGCCGACCGTAGTTCTTTTGGAATTTAGGTTCAGCAATCTCCCTAGACTGGGTAACAAAGATTAGTCAGTACAATGGAGAGTACCCGGGCATTCGCCTTTCTCCTCGTACTTCGGTGAAAAGCTACCTCAAGAAGGCAGTTCGCAGGACTTTCCCAGCAGAGGTAGCTTGAGACGCATGGTCATTTAGAAGCATTTCGAGAGGCGCTTAAGGTGAGTAACCGAATCAGTGCCCGAGATTTCCCTCGACCATGCATTTATCGATGTTTTCTTAGCTGGCGTTTACTTATTCATTCAGCTATCTCATTAGGATTCACTTTGGATGTCATTCTCCTTTCTTACTTTTCGTCTGGAAAGCTACTTCTACGGGAAGACAGTTCGTCATCGCGAATTTATTTCAGTGATAGTCACAGTTGGCTGCCCGTGCAGTACAATACACTTTTTAGATTTGAAATTCTTGTATATTTTATAGTGACGGGCAGAAGATGAGCAAACGAGCCAAAAATTATCCAGATCCAATGGAAGTTATCGCTCGACACGGTGCTGATGCTCTCCGTCTTTATCTGATCAATTCACCGGTAGTCCGTGCCCAAAATTTGCGGTTTACTGAGTCCGGGGTCCATGAAGTAGTGAAAGATGTATTTCTCCCATGGTATAATGCGTTACGATTCTTGTTTGAGGTACGTTTGAGCGACGGGTGCTTTTGCTTTTTCGTTTTCACTTTTTATACTCACATCTTAGGCAGTCGGATTCAATTTTCTGATTCAGTTTATGGAGTACGAAAAAATGAACAACTTTGAAGAAATTAAATGTGGTTTTCACACTTTTGACGATGCGCGCATTGAGTTCCTGAATCGCTTTCGGAAATCGTATTTCGAACCCGATTGTTTAAGTGCTTGTTTTCTGAAGATTTCGCAAAGAAGCAGTCGATCTGGAAGATGCATTGATAAATATCATGAGATTCCAACGACTTATCACTTATCGATTCAAGTTATCGTAATATCTAAACAGAAGTATTCAACCGCGATTGACGAAAGGCTCCTCCTGTTTATCTTTTTTCTTTAAGTATCTTTATTGATGAAATAACAGTGTACCTTCTTTCAGGGAGGCCGGCCGCGACCAACAGTAGGCTGCCAAATGGGGAGGTTGATCGGCGGGCTGGGGATTTGGAGCCCGCGACCCTCACGTTCATACACCGCGATCTCATCCGCCTGACCATCGTCGGTTGTAGTTGATTCACTGAGAATCCCGAGAAATTCATCCAATTTGAAGCTGATGAGACCGATATTCCGGATCACGCCTCCCATTTTGTCCCCGGTGTTAATTTCATCCTCGTGATCACTCATGATAATTCAATCTGGTTACTTAATTAGAAAGAACGGCCCATTGGTCGGGAGCAAGAACTGAAATCCTCCGATGAAAAAAATTGGACATGGGCCGAAGCCTGGGAGGATGTATTAGCCAGTGTCAACACTTATGCAGTCAAATCATTATGGTGATCTACAGGCTGGACACTGGATGTATGCATTTATCCGTTGGTTACTTGCAGGCAGTTCATGAATTTAACATGGTGCACATTGCCGCTTACGCAACGCATCAAATTTTCCATCTCCAATTAATTGAATATTTCAGTGCTCGGAAAACGAATTCATCGGTATTGGCTTTCTACGAAATACCGATACATTCATTCATGTTGGCAGAGATAGTTGTTACATATTCCAATTTATAACACTATCAGCCCCGCCGTCGGAATTTAAAAGTCTAACGAATTTACGAAATTCCCACTGTTAACACAGTGTGCTCGAAATTACACATCATCTTCCTGATTAAAATATTCCACTGGTTGCTATTGGGTCACTCTGTTTCTTTCCCATCATGTGTATCGTTTTTTGTTTGTTATGTTCAAAGATCTGCTTTTCAAGAGCTTCCGAAATTTTGAACGGAGTGTGTGGGAAGCTGCTAGCTAAGTTAAATCTTAAACTTTGCGAGAGCGAAACAGGTTCACAAAAAAATAATGGCAGATAAGTACTGGAAGTATTTGGTGTAGCATGTTCATGGGAGCTCTCGGGGATGTGATCGATTTTGGCGTCGAATGACATGCCAACTGGCACGTTCGTGGCGGGAAGTGAGTTACGAAGACGGAAAACAAGGTAGTTAGGAGGTCTAGCTTGCCGACAAATTAAATATAAGTTTTCTCAAACCGAGCATTCAGTCGTATCTGACATGCCAGCGAGTAGAGGTCAAAGAAAGTTCATTATTCGGCCAACAACTCCAAGACAGTCTGCTCCAGTGAACAGAGCGGACAATATCAGTTTGCCCGTCAAAAATACCCGTTAGATGGACCGATGAATGGAACACGTGGAGTTCGTATCAGCGGTTTGAAAAATCATTAGACTTCATTTGATGGTAGTCACCCTCCTAAATCAAACGGCCTGCAGCCCAAAGGATGGCGCCCTGTGACATTCCGGTTGCCCCACTGAGTATATGGAACAAAATATTTGCACCGGAAACGGGTCGATAGTCCTCACACCAGTAAACCCAAAACAACAAAAGCGACACCGAGGACTCTGCATTACGTGGCTCCCGGGCCGAAAGAAAAGATTGCTTTGAGGAAATCCGACGAGATCCTTTTATCAAAAGACGTAACCTACAAGGATGTCCAGCCAACACAGGGTTTGAAAGCCGTTGGGTCCTGTTGACCAGGAACCCAAGTCATGCACTGTTTAGTGGTTTCAGATTCACGAAAATCAGGTGCGGGCGAAATGAACGAACTCCACGGGTCATTGATTCACTCTCAGGAGCGTCACTTGGTGCATTGGAAATAGCATTTCAGGAATCAGTTTAGCTGACCCACTTCCACAGTGAGCCTTCCACTTATGCTTACAGATGGATCAATGCTTGTAGATACCAGTTCGTATGAAAGTTTTATGAAGATACATGGACCTACGGGGCCAGATGGGTTTTTGTCCTCTTTAAAGGATGGTGGCTAACACTAACTCCCTTCGTCGATCTGAGAGTGGAAACAAATACCTAGGGTATGGTTTAAACCGACGATTTTACTGATTGGTAAATCTCGGTGTGAAAATCAAAGACGAATTTGTCTTGTGAGTATCGCACTTAACTGCTCGCGGTCATTACTCTCCACGAATTATCTGTTACTGGCGAAAGATGAATGCGTGAGGATCATTCCGCCGCGGTCGGCGTTGTTTTGACCCAATCTTTACTATGCATCAAGTTCTGTAACAGTGGTTCCTTTTCAGTTTCAGTCGATTTTATGTTCAATAAACCCAGACCCATTTTTTAGGCTTGATCTGATTCTTCATGTGGTGGTTCAGCTTCTGCCGCTCGTTTCCCAATCCTGCGCTCCAGCCTACGCGCGAAGGGCGAATAGCCTATTATACCGGAATATGATAATGACACGATGAATTCTTCTTCGATTTTCGCGCGAATACTCATCATCTTTCTTCGAAATTGGTACAATCGCCAATTCATTAGTTCGGAATTCGTTCCCTTACCAAAGAGTTGCCCGATGAGTTCTCCGATGTCACGACTTTGCTGCTCTCCTTGAGAAAGGACGACGGAAATCTGTCGGATGCAGACGCTCTGTAGCTTTTAAGAAAGCTTCCAATTTTCATAGAAGATTGGTATTTTTATGCTTTGTTCCACTGGCAGGCAGTTGTAGCTTTTCCATTTCCCTCCTGTATCCATCACGACACGTGGTTACTTGTCGTCCCCCTGGTAAGCTGACATTCGATAGACTTACGTTCCTCACTGTATGACATTCGGATCATTGCATCGAGCCAGTTAGCGAGAGCAGTTGCTTCATTTGAAACCTCTCCTTCCCGGCGATAAATTTGATTTAAACGAATTTTCCCATTTTTTGAAAGCGTCTTCGTTTTTGATGTTCGTACTGCAAAGCAATTGAAATCTTACAAACCAGCGATAACGACGACACAATTCGAACTTAGGACCTGCTATTTCGAGATTATCCGTTGAAGAACGTTTATGGTTGGCATGTACACTATGCTCTTATCGTTTCGCCTGCCGGAACCTATCCTGTTTTTGTGATAGTAATTTGTATTTTCACCACTACTTCATCCGATATTTTCAGTTTGTCTGCCACCATGCTGCGATGATGGTTGGTCAGCTGATTGCTTTTATAGTTCCGAATCCGCATTATGAACCGTTTGTATTATCATGCTGAAACCCTTGTCAACTTTTTCTCCTTAGTCATCGATCATTCCTTTCGAGCGTGCAACTGGCCAGCCGTTCAAAGTACCTCCAGATTCAGTACCGGAAACAAGCAACTTCATGGACAAGTGGATACTTTCATTCACCCAAAGTCTTATTTGTTTTGTTCACCAGGAGCTAGCAGGTAGGTGCTCCGTTGTCGTCTATTTTCCTGTGAGATCGAATTGTGATTGTCGGCATTAGGTTTATGGCAGTGGAGATCACAGTGTGGAATTTGGTAACTGCTTTCAGGTGTAGGTATATTTTGAGCTCCACTGCTAAAATCGGTTTTCGTATGCTTGCTTATAACCATGCCAACTATGTGAGCGTATACTTGTTTGTCTAGGTGCACATTCAGTTGCGTTAGCAGTCATTATCAAACTGGACACTGGTTTTCGTATCCAGAGACACTAACCTTCCTGAAGTTTATTGTCTCGCGTCCACTGGTAGATTAGTTGTCGTTCATTCTCCCACATCTTTCCACTCCCACTGTAACAGAATATCGACTGTATACCGTAGTACCTCGGCTGGTAAAGTTTATTGACCACTTGGTGAACTGGTATGTTCGCATGAACAGACGACGCCTAAAGGTAAGACCGTTTATGCCCTATGCTTCACCTTTCTTTATGTCATCTTGGCAGAAAACATGGGGAACTATATCGTATGCAGTCAAGATTAGGATATGACGTTTAAGTATTCTGTTCCCAATGAGCAATATAAGATTGACAACAGACGTTTTTTGGCGCGTATCCGTTGTTTGACTTCAATAACCGTCTATCAAACTAGTCAAAATATTTAATGAGGGGCAAGTAGCTGTGTCCATAATTATTCAACGGGCAAAGAACAATGCACTTATGCTAATGAATTCAGGTATATAAATGTGGTTCACTGATGATCGCACTCAAGAGCCAGTGAGCGTAGGTATCGACAAGATGAACGAAACGATGCCATCCATAATATTCAGTGTATCAGTAGATTAGGAATTTTCTGACATTAAGTGCTCAGTAACTTTCGTGAAAAAAGCATTTTCCACAAATTTCGCACGCTATTCCTCTCGTTGATCACTTGGTTCTCGGCCATTGCTCTAATTGGTTTTGGTAACGTAAACTTTGTTGTCATTCGTATCTTGAGTCCGTCTGACCAACGAAGGTGGATTCAGGGATGCTGCATGGTTAAACTGTCTGCAGCCTCCAGTTTCCCAACTGGCTTTGAAAAAAATTTCAACATAACCTTTTCTCCTGATATCCATGGAAGTTTCTGGTTTCAGTTCATCAGTATTAGATAGGCAATATGGTCGTCGTGACATCCCTCGGCACTGGCTGTCATCTTACTACACTAGTCTCTTCCGGTGGCAAATAACGTGACACAAATGCACTATATTTTTGCCTTTAGTTTACTTGACCAGCTTCTGCTAGCAGACTGATCAACTTCACGGACATCGCGAATCGTCGTCCACCAAATACTACCATCGGAGGCCATAGTCATAGTTAATGCCACCGACTGTTGCTACCAGTAACAGCGACCTATATCGATTTTACATGTGGACACTTGAAATCTTTGACAGCACTCATCCGCGCCTCCTGTTAAAATCCCACTGCGTTTCTGTTTTTAATCCCGAGTTAGATTATTCCCAATTTCTCGTGTTTCAGGATACATAAAGGTAAGGGTAGTGGTTAAATGGCTTACGTGTCAGGGAATATGGGATGTAAAATGTCCGCGCAATGAAAGAGAAAACGTTGTTATCCCGCAAAGTTAAGGCAGTTGCTGGGAACGTCAATTTTGTCGATGGATCAATGGCAAGTGGTGGCATGCAAAATGTTTGAAGAGAATTTTCTGGGAAATTCTCTGTGAAAGTTGTCTCATTTTCTTGTTTTTTTCTGATTTATGCACTCGAAACGCATCCACCCGAAGGAAGTCTTTTTGACTGTTATTAGTAGTAGAGACTATGGATTGGGGGATTTGTCGTTGTGCTGGTGAAGGTAACCTTCACTTTCCAGGAAAGTCGACAATAAAGTGTTAGTTTTTCCGGAAGAACGTTCGTGCTGCACTCTACCAGAATTTAGTAATCGTGTTATCTCGAGGAGACTACCTTTATCTCAACTTTACGTGCGTTTACCCCTAAAACGTGTGATGTGCTGACGTGATAATTCAACTAGCTATCCACACAATGGATATTGCCTTCGAATTTTTAATAATTCTTGATGTTTGATCGATTTTATCCTGGAATTGATGGACATCCCAACGAAATAGCAGTGCATCTATCAGACTTTTGCGAATCAGTCTCATTTTGTTCTCTGGCGCGCTCCTAATGCATCATGATTGAGATACATAGCTTGTGTTTAAAATGATATATCGACCGAATTTCCAGTTTATCTGCTTTCTAAGTAGCACAAAGGCTCACGGCTTATTGTTGTAGAGCTTCGCCATTTCGCGCAGAATGATGGGAATGCAAACTGAACTATTTTGTTATGTATACCGTTTCATACATGAAACCTTTTACGTGAATTTTGCATGGTCTCTGTTTATTTTGAACATCGGTGGTTTGGGGAGTTTAACTAGTGGTATTACCGTCCAGGTAATCAGCTGTGGCCAGATATGAAAGTTGGAATCGTCTGCTTGATAATAGCAACGTTATTGTTATCCAGTGGGCGATATAAATATCTATTTTCCTCGATTCCATTGATCTACATTGTCCGATGACTGAAGTTCTGCGCCATTACTATAGGGGGCTCACTGGAATGTTATCAAAGCAGCAGTTAGGCTGTAAGAAACTTTGTTCGACTCCGTAGCTGAAACGTAGGGAAGCCATTTTTAGTGCCTTTGTATCCAAGCAATGTGGCAACATATAAAAACATCCGGTATTGAGGAGGTTTAACCCTACTTCTGTGGGCATGCATATAAATGAGAAGGTGCGAACCGTATCTGCTCAAATCAGATCGCAGGCCGTTCGGCACGTAATAAAGTGCGATTGAAGAACGCAATCCTGTGAAATATATGATGTGTCTGCAACAGTTCCTGGTTGTGAGCAGAAATTGACCTAACAGCTAATCTGTGATTCAGATTAACCAGACTCTATAATCGATTCGAAAGCCGATATCTTTGCGGAACGAAACAAAATGCGAAAGTCACAATAAGCTACGCCGTCTTCGAAGGCGAATCGGAGTGTCGGCCAGCCGAGAGTAGGGGGTTCAACGAAACATGATAACCTGGTGACTTATGAACGCAGTTGTGTTTTTTGCATTGTCGTTTGATTAATAATATTTGCGTTTTGGTGGCCATCATATAAGTTTACGAAGCTTTTTTGGCAACCGTAATGAAACTGAAATTCTGAGTTAATTGACGGTGTCATGAAGCTTACGTTAGAACGGGGAATAAAGAAATCGTGGTAAATTGCACACCTTTAAAATTCCACTAGATTTTCCTAACCAACTATCACACCCATGATCTTGGTTAGCAACCTCAAAACGATGCTGTTTGTGAAGCGGCCCGGCCACCACTCAGTCCATCGTTATTAGATTGTACAATGGACTGCTGCCCCCGATTACCTGCGGCTCACATCATCTGATTGTACAGAACAACTCTGTCCTATATAGCCGTCTATCGTCTGTCGCTGAAATGTTGAAACAGGTTTCAGTTTATTTATTTTATTACTGAAATCTTTTTCAAAATTTGCCGGTTTAATAAAAATGATCACTGCAGTGGGCGAGATTGCTGTAAACAGACGGTACCGAAAAACCTATTGTATTTGTGGTATTCTCGGTAGTTTGAGAGCCTCTCGTTACAGCTTAAGTGCTAAGTCCTGTAGCAAGCTAGTGGCGCATGACTCCTGAACCGTGGCGCACGTCTCAGTCTACGGTTCAAAATCGTTAGTCTGCGGCACTTCTCAAACGAACTATATTTCAGTAAACATGTATCCTATCATCGGTAATGGTAGATGGCTATTGAGTGGTTTCCTCGATATAGCTCGGTTTTTCTCTTCCGTATTATGGCTGTATACTTGAACTTCGGCCTGGGAGGCCGTTGGGTTGTTTTCGAAGAGCATGTAATCAGTATTCCGATTCGTTTACCACGCCTGGGGATCCTTGCCGTATATATGGGGTTAGACTAGTATTGGTGGCTTTATTTAGCTGCTGAGTGGATGCGACACATCAGAATAAATCCGAAAATTCACGAAATCTTTTGCGGCGGAATCCATCACAGGTCCCCCCTGCGAAGTACTTCTGTTACTTGTTCACCTTATCTGCGATCAGCCTTCAAGTCTGATATCGGTTCGCTATGCTCACTTTCAATTGCTCCAGGTAGCACATAATTACTCCTTGGTGTGTTAAGGCCTAGGAGGAATGAAACTGTTTGCTATTGATTGACTTTTGACTTAGCAAGTCTTCCACTTGGCAGAGTGTTTTTTTATGAAGCCTAATTCATGCTTCCTTCCTCTAAATTAGTAAATGACGATGTAAGTTATAACAACGGAGACGACACATTCAGTTGAACGTACAGATGGCCGTGAACGGCTTTAAGAAAATGGAAAATACTCAGCAGATAGTTAAATTTGTTAGTTATATGGGTAGCTTTGACACTGTCTTTATTGCAATGAACTACATTCCAACTGTTTGATAACGACAAATTTTTGACTCCGTTGAGTCAGATGGAGAAATAAATATTTTTTCGTTTTCTCCCACACCTAACTGTCTTTCATTCCAAAGGTAACTGTCTTTCTTCCTTTTTTGTCGTCATTTTCAGGGTGATGCTGTTCAGAACGATGCAGACTGGAGAGCAGCGCTTCATACACTTATCAAAGTCATATATCAGATGACATTATTGATGAGTCCATTCACCCCATTCATCACTGAGTTCCTTTATCAGCGCCTTCGATCCCGTATAGATTTCACTGCTAATTTAACTGGTAAGATACTCATTGTCAATAGTTTGTTAGTTTTGCTATTCCACATGGTTTGTCTCTCCTCTTTCTCACTAAATCATCAATATACCAACCTAAATGCTCGCCTTGTAGAACAGCTGCCTTTCTCATTTGATGAGACGTAATAACCACTGTTGTGGATATTTCCAACTTGTCTATCACAAATGGTCTCTCGAAATGCCTGAATCAGTTTTCATAGATGACCAGGTTACTTATTGAGGTTGTGCATTGCTCGACTTCACATGCAAACTGTTCAGCCGAACAAAATGTAGTTCGGTTGCGGGTGTGGAAAAATCGATGCGCCATATGAAACATTGTGTAACTGTGCTGCGTTATTTAGTAATAAACTTCTACGTACAACCATTTTTTATTAGTTACTTAAAACAACTGTGAAGTAGGCATGTTCTATCATTCCTAAAGTCTCTTTCGTCGTTTGGGCTGGGGAGAAGTGGGGCACTGGAAGCCATGACCTAGGAATCCAGATGAGCATCATGAAGTTTCAGTATGCCAGGCTTGCTGACGGGTCGGGCGGTGGCATACGTCGTTCGTCACCCGAGCGACTGGCGTACTTGGGGTATAAACCTCTGATTTTTGAAGTGGCAGGCAATTCGACGGGAGCTGGTTAAGATCACTTTTCTTTCATTCAGTAACGCTGTGGCTCAAAAGTTTCACAAGATTTCTCGAGGTCGTAATAATCAGTCGTCCATAAGGCCGTATCGGATACCAGCCTGACTGAACTGTTTAATTAAGACACGTTGGTGTTCCCATTCAAGTAGTGGGTGAAGAACCCTGTGTCTATTTTTTTTCGCCCAAATCGGTAGCTCCGTCCGGATTACCTGTTGGGTATTCGCGTGTCACCGGTGCACCGGATTCCGTCCACTATCTGCTCTCACCAAAAGCCAACGATGAACTGATTGATTCGGTGATTGAAGACACAGTCGCTTGGATGCAGGCTACAGTGGAATTGGGACGCATTATTCGAACACGGACAAATCTACCATTGAAAGCACCTTTACGTGAAGCAATTGTCATCCATCCGGATCCGGCTGTGAGACAGACAATTCTATCGGCCCAAGCTTACATTGTCGAAGTGAGCTTTCGAAGTTCCGTTTTGTAGTTCTTTTGAACCGATTCTTTTTACTTGTTTAGCGCTTCCTTAGAATAGCAATACACATGCAGTAAAGATTACTACTGAAGGCTTGTTGAGGTCTCCATGATGCTAATAACTTACCGTACAAGCTGTATATGATTCGAACCTTAACTGTTTCGGCTTAGCTACTGCGATGTGTCTTAATCATCTTTAACGTGCATCCTGTTGATCATTTTGCTCCAAGTAATTTGCGCTAAGTGTTGCGTTGTTTTCTTCACAAACCTTATCCGCTACTCATTTGAATCCTCATCATTATCAGACTTTTTAAGTATTTCTCCGCTAGACGACCGTGCTAGAGGCACCAATTTCACGGTTCATGCGGGGCAAATCTTTCATCAATCTCTACAGTCAATTTTGTCTGGTAAACCTGCTCTGTTAAAAAAATTTCAGGAGCTGAATGTGCGCATACTAACGGCCACGGATGACAAGCACAGGTATGGCGTGCAACTCCGGGGTCAACTCAATCATCGTACCGTTGGAATTCGCCTTAAGAAAGACTATAAAGCTGTGGTGGAAGCGGTTAAATCTATGTCCACTTCAGATTTGGAGCTGTTCGCCAAGGTAAGTTTTGCCGGTGTTTGTTTTTATCTAATCCGCTGTTCACCAGTGGTCTGCATAAATCTCGTATTGTTTTCGTTTCTTGTTCAGACTGGTTCAATCTCGGTTTGCGGGCACGTCTTAAGTGGAGACGATATGACAGTTGTGTACACTACAGGAGGAAATCAGGACGAAAAACCAGCCACAGAAGCCGCTCATGTGAAAACTAAGAAAGGCAACAACAAGGACGGGAAAGAGAATAAAGCAGTATCCAGTAATGCGCGTGAAGGAATTCAGCGCTACGAGGCTGCATCTGACTCTCATGGATTGCTAGTCATCCTTGACACTACAGCTGACGAGGAGTTGGAACACGAACGTCTGGCTCGCGAATTAATTAATCGCATTCAACGGACGAGAAAAAAGGTGGGTTATAAAATCGGATGCTGTCCGACAGCGCTTTTGTGCTATTGCTTAGCTTATAGTACTCGGTTGTGTCGACATTTCATTTCGGATGCTGCTTGGAGCGTTGTCAGCGTTGTTGTTCGCGATGGTATATGGTTGCTCAGCTTTGAATGCTGCGCTCTTAACCCGTTGGTGATACCTCAGCTAATGATTGAATGTTTGTGACGTAGACGCAGCACTTAGTGACTACAAGAATACCGATTTGTCTTTTGGAAGCACATAATAAAAAGGCTATCGTACAGTAACCCATTTCGAGGGTGTCTTGCCGTTGTTTTCTATAGTTTTGTATTACGGTTAATGCCGATAAACGGTACGCTAATGAGGATTACTCATATCTCCTTATTTTTGCTTCCTTTTTATTAGTGAAATAACAATGTACATCATTTTTCAGGAAGGGGCCGTGGCCAACAGGGCTGCCAAGTGGGGAAGTTGACCAGCGGTGGTGGAATTCCAATATGCGACCTTCACATCAAAATACCACGACGTTATCTGCTTGGCCACCGCCGGGGGTGGTCTGTTATTCGGCCAACATGTACTTAATTATTTCATCTTGTCAAACAAATAACGGTCTTTCTATCAATGAAGCGATTACAAGCTGAGGAACGATAGAGTTGTCTCTGGTGACAGCTAATTCTAGATGATAAAAGCCAAAATAAGTTCCATTCAAAGCTCTCAATGCGATTGTTGTCTCAGCAAAATGCCCAGGATTCGAACGAACACTGGAAGCAGATCAAAAAAGCTCTGCATTCAGCGAGAATTACCATGCAGGAGTCCATGCCACATAAACTTAAGAAACGACTTCGGTTGCTCTGTCGGATGTTCGCAGATCCCTCCCTTCGGATTCAACATACAGTGAGATGTGTAAATCCTTGAGACATCGGCTGACCAAGAGCCTAAGAAATGACCGCCATCTCCCGTTCATTATCATCGTCGTTCAGTGTCAGACACCGGAGCTACTCCTACTGGACACCGCCTTCTCCTCATAATTGCATGTTGCTTTAAAAAGAGTGAATATCCAAAGTGGATAAGCGACGGACCCACCGATGGCGGGAAAAGAAAAGAATGCTGCAGTAGGCAACACACAGGCAACACACGTCCAATGTCTCTAGCCAGCTAGTTGATGGGTCTTCCGGACCCCAACCACGAAAACGTGCGACATCCACTCTACCGAAGTTTGCTGTGGATTATCTTATTCCACGTTGTCACGTCATCTGTTGACCGCATGACTTCTTCCACTCCGTAGCATGTTCGCCATGTGCAACACGTGATGCAATCATCTGCACAGAATTGGAGAAACCTATTTCCGTTGTCCGTTCACTGAGTAGACAAGACGCAGCGCTTGCCTATACACTGAGTTTCTCACCTGCTGCAACTACAGTGAGAAAGTCTCTGCTCTTCCGAACAAGAGTGACGAGTCCACCATAAAACTCATCTTTCGCATGTTAGCACTGTAGTCTTTTGTAGCGTATGTCGAGAAGATAGAGAAGTCGCTGTTCTTCCTGACGCTGACTGATCCTTGTGGTTTTAGGGCGCACAAATGACCGAGATATAGTCTAAAAGGGCTGCTTCAGCCAACCACTCAAGACCACTCCTGCACGGCGTTGGCCCACAGCTTGACCTGCTTCTCTTAAGTGGCGTCGGAAGTATCCTGACGACGCGCAGTTAGTTGAATTACGCTAGTCGAATTCTGAATTCATGTTTCACTGACGCGACAGACGTCAATCGAAAGTGAGTCCATTGTCAGAGCCAAACACGTCTGTTGCCCAGCCTGCATGAACGTGTGCACATTGAAGGAGCTAAGATTCCGAAACTGACGAGGTTCGAGAAAATGTGAGCCAGCAGATTGAAATAGACTTACTATACCGTTTGATAATAGGCCATTGCCAGTGTCGTGGGTCATGATTGGTCGCATGTTGAGTGCGCATAATGGGCAGAGACTTAGTTGGGGCCAAAATACATTGAACAAATTGGAGGAAGCTCTACTGAGAAAAAACAAAGTCGAGCGGACGCAAATGTTCGTT
Organism: Fasciolopsis buskii; assembly: GCA_008360955.1. Classification (NCBI taxonomy): domain Eukaryota; kingdom Metazoa; phylum Platyhelminthes; class Trematoda; order Plagiorchiida; family Fasciolidae; genus Fasciolopsis; species Fasciolopsis buskii. The sequence goes on from LUCM01007357.1 coordinate 33,767, forward strand.
CGTTAGTCATAATCCAATACCCTACATTGGTCTTTCATGGTCAACACTGCTCGATTCTCCTGCTGTCTAATTTGGTTCATCGTGATACACATACGGCTTTTTCGCTCAGGCTGTCAATTGAAATAATCGGTCGGATGTCACCGCAGCTGTGTTGATCTTTGATCGGAGTAATCGTTATGATGAATCGATGTCCGTAAAGCTTATAGTTAAGTGTTTGGCTTAAGGTACCAGGCCCCAGGGTTCAGTGTTTAGAACAGGCACTGAGTCAGCATAAATTAAGATGCTTGGGGCATATTTTGCGCGCAACAACGGAACGTTTACTGCATTGTATGCCGTTCTCCGAATCAAGTACTGATTTGAAGATGTTTCAAGGTGGCCAGTCGATGACTTGGGTAAAAAGTGAGACCTCCAATCGATGGACTGGCTCGTTGAGATGCCGTTTGACTGCATGGTTGGGGTCTATGGGATCTCTCGAAGCAACGGTTAGAAACATTAGATGATATGGCTAAGTGCTGCAGTTAGTGGTGTTCTTCCATTAGAAACTTTCGTACTTCTGTATATTTATTCAACTTACTATTTTGCAGCCGATCTTTCACTGTTTCTCGTTCTTTATTTCTGTTTGTGCATATGATTCTGTGAGATAACAGTCCCAATTAGATAACCTTTACGCAAGATTAATGTTGCCTCTAATGCAACGGATAACAGAAAGAATGGGTTAGTTGAACAAGAGCAAATAATATTTCATGTTCGGGAATTTGACCAGCATTGTTACTGGAGTGCTATCTGCTTGCCTGTGTTCCATCCCGTTTGGCTTTTTTACTTCTCGAGTTCCTCCTGCTTTCTCCACTTCTGTCGCTCACAGGCTGAACTTATCCCGGAAGATCCGATTGTGATTGTTGTTGCCACAGATTCACCGGAACTTCAGCTCATCGCCTCCCCGACTTCTCATCTGGCTGATCTTATTCAGGCCACCGTGAAACAGCCGCTCAGTGTGCTCTCGCATCGTGTCACGGGTTCCGGCGATGAACAGACGTCAGAAATCGTCACGCACCTGGCCGAATCGGTCCTACCCAAGGGATGGTGTTTGGACAACGAGATCATTCGAGAGACGGTTTCGGTATGTTTTCATCACCATTGTTCATCCAAGAAGTACGATTTTTATGCTTATTTCTTTGTGGAAATTACTTTCTAAGTAAAGATTCAAGGGAACAATGAAATCATGATCCTCTGCAAATATTTGGTGGCTCCAATTTCAATTGGCTGGTTAGTTGACTCGTTCGGTAACCTTACAAAGTCGACCAAAACCATAACAGTGTTTCAGATAATCTTAACAAATTTGGTTTGCTATTTTTGAATCAAACAATTTAGATCTAAATTGGATTGGTTCGCAGACGCTCTTTTTGTCTTTCAGCTTTGAGGAATAGAATAACTCAAAGTTGTTTGCAAATTGTTTGGTTGGTACATTCTTTTCCTCTAAATTTTTTGCCCCTCTATATTCATCCTCACTGCCAAGTATTTGAAACTACTTGCGTGTTTCCATTTTGCTATTACTGATTTGAATTACCTTCGCGTATAAAGATATCTAGTTGACCGCTTATCAATTTGACACGTATGTGGCGTCGCCTCGACATACTTGTGTCAGAGTTTGAATTTTCACTGTAGCCGTAAGATGTAAGATCGATCTTACTACGCAATTCAGAAACTTAGACGTTGGGGTGAAAAGGGCTTAGACTATTTTATCTGAACCCCAATTTCTACGTGTTGCCCGAGTATGGTGACGGAAGTGTATTAGCAATACTTAGGTTAGACGTAGATCAGTGAGTCGAACATGCTCTGAATTTACTTAGGCTAAAATGGTTGTGCATACCCGCAAATGGTATTCTTCAATATGCACCGTTCTCCGAGGCAGGTGTTTCGGGATAGTCTGTTGATAAGATGGCGAACAGGAATGCGAACGGTGACCAGTGAGATGGATCAAGTTGGGTGGATCAAGTTGGTTTGCCGGGTTTCGATTGACGAGGTCAACCAGCGTAATGGATGGAGGCAATCGGGTGGTATTACTGAAAGCCAGTGTGGCTTTCTTGTAATTAGGATATTCTGGCTTCTTTGTAATCTATAAATTATGTTTGTATATCTATATATGACAGATGTGTACAGGTTAAGAAGAACCAGAACGTGGCAAACTAGGAAAGCAATAATGGAGAAAGTGGAAATAAAAAGGAATGTTGCTGCTTAGAGCTCACCACACAGCAGCTGTTTCAGCATGTATCTACATCCACGTCATCGGTTGTCCACAGGTATTCGTAGCCCTCTTTATTTCACCAAAATTTGGTGTTGCAAGGTACCGGAACACTTTTTCGTGGTGGTTAAGTGGATCAAACTGAACCGGTGTTTTCTGATTTCCTTGTCTAGACATAGGTGCGCTTAACAGACTTCCCGTGATCCGTTGTCCGAGATTAACCATTATCCTCAGTCAAAATTTGCACGGTGTTTTCTGATGGTTCCCTCCAACTGATGATTGTCAGAAAATGGTCACCATAAGTTACACGAAGGCATTTATTAGTATGTCAATTGGAATATGCGTAATTGTTTATTTTGCGAACAGTGGCTCCTTGGAACCCCAGATTTGGGATGACATTTCTGTTCATATTGTACGCCATGCGTTTGCCTACTATGGGTAATCTAAGTAGTCCAGTGCGATCATAGAATATTGATTCCAAAGCATGCTGTTGCTTCAGGGCATAGTTCCGTTGCGTATTCGTTGCAAGTTTATGAACCTGATCCTTTAATGGGCGTGCTGAAATTTTAATCTGAGGTGCAACCTCATTTCTTTCTGACAGATACCCCCGGATGATTTTGAACTTGTCTTATTCGCTCGCCGCGATGAGTCCTCACCCATTAGCTGTTCCCGGCTGCTGAACATGACCCAACAGTTTACTGAGAATGTCGGTGGCTCAACTGCTCTATATCCCAAGGTTACCGTGCGTCATTCGATCTCCGGACGTGAGTGCACCGTCACACTTGCTGAACCCAAAGGAACTCCGCTAGTTTCAGGCTCCGATGATTTATTGCGCAAAGTAAGTGGTGAACGAATTTTTCTACCCACGTCAAAGCTGCTACCTTCTGTCGTTTTTTTCAGGTTATTCAAAAAACGTACCGAGCGAAATCGCGATCCTTACCAGCCCTAGTATTTTGATCGAATATTCACTCTGCGACAGCTGTTAGATCACCATTCTACCTGTTCAAAGGCCAACGAACATGGTCTCTAGCCTTTTCGAGTCTGTGGGCCATGCACAACGCGCACTAGATAGACTGTCGAGTTCGGTTGCTTGGTTTGGCATGTGCTTTGCACCTTCAAAGTGCAAAGTACTGTTGCAAGACTGGACGACAGCAGCGACGAAATTTATACTGGATCGAGAGGAAATAACGATTGTGGATGGTTTCACTTACCTTGGCAGCTGCTTTGGGAATGATGATAGCTCGGCAGTGGAGATAAACACGCGCATATCCAAAGCTCGGGAAGCTTACGCCGGATTGAAGCACTTGTGGCGTCGGCCTGATATTTCACTGAAGTTGAAAGGTCGTGTATACTGTGCCGCAGTGCGTTCAGTTCTGTTGCACGGTTGCGAGACGTGGAGTATGCTTGTGGGCGATGTTCGTCGGTTGGAGGTTTTCGACCACCGATGTTTTCGTTGTATGACTATGATTGGATGGAGTGACCGGGTGAGTAATGTAGAGGTCAGGCATATGGTCAGCTTCCGACACCTTTTTCCATCTACTTGGATCAGTTATTGTTTCACTCGTTTTTCCGACTGAGCTGCTAACTCAGCTGAACCCTCAATATGGAGGGCCAGGAGACTACTTCTCCAGGCCTCTACCCATTGACCTTCCAGGCATGATCGGATCTTCGGCTTGAGATAAGCCATCCTGTAAAGCTTGTTGGATCATGGAGGCACGCAAGCCGTCACACCACGTCAAGGTTTAGTCTCGTTGTGACAGAGTGAGATGGTTTAGGTTTGCTTGGTCTTCGTTTGGCATCTCCGAAATGCAGAATGTTTTTAAAAAAATTGGTAGGTTTAAAGCCCAATCTTGTCCATGCAGGGTAGCCACTGGATGAATTGGTCAGATTTAGTTATGATGGATTGTTGTATCTTACCAAATGGCCCTGTATCTTACTTCGTCTTCGCACATTCAGAAGGCACAACTGGTAATTGCTAATTTGAGGTATCCTTGTTATCTGCTTGACATCTTTTTATCGACAAAAGGTTCTGTTGACAGCAGTGAGGTCGGCATTGCTCCAAGGTTCCGAAATATGGCCGTTGAGAGCAGAATGTATGCGAGGAATTTCGTCGTTTTAACACTGTTGTCTTCGTCGTATTGTTAGAATATGGTGGGATAATTTTGTATAATTATGAAGTTAGGCTTACGGTACTGGGTCCTAGGCTTCAGTCCTTAGAACAAGCATTCAGTCAGAATAGGTTGAGATGGTTGAATCGTCTTGCTCATGTCCACAGAACGCCTACCTCGTTGTACGGTGTTCTTCGAGTCGGATAGCAATTGGAGGATTGTTCGGGGTGGCTATTAGATGACATGGACAAAAATCAGCGGACTGCTTCGTGTACTTGCGGTTGTACTACCTGGCCGGGGTCCATGGGATTCGCCGAAGGGAGGATTGGAGACAACAGGTGATATGGGTCGTTGTCGCAGTTAGTAGTGTTCTTGCATTCGAAACTTGTTTTTTTGTGGAGTTGTTCAGATGAATATTTTTCATTCGATCTTTTTATCGTTGTGCATTCTTTTTTTGTCTGAGCATATGATGCGGTGAGGTAGCAAGGAAAACTAGAGCACATTAAGACAATCTTTGTGTTTGTCTTGTCTGCAAAGTATTTTTAATTATAATCAAAGGGCGACTTTTGTTCTTATTTTCGCATTGGTATGATTTATCTCAAGGCTCCGTAATTCCGCTCATTACCCTAAGGATTTTTGTTCCGATGTTCGTTCATGTGATTCTGTTCCCGAAGTGCCTGTCCTGGCCTTTTTGCATACTTGGTTCTATAGGTGACCTTTTCCCATTTCTGTTTGTAGGTTCGGTGTGCGTTTGGATGGGCTTCGTCTGCCAACTTGGTTCTCTTTCACGAAGATGGCGTGAACAGAAATCCCCTGGGACATCTTTCTTTTAGTGCTATCCAGTCTCTGAACGGAAATGTGCTGTATGCTGCACCGCTGTCATCTCATTCTCCCTGAACGCGGACATCCTAACCGCCTGGGTATTTTCCCTCTGTTTTGCCCGTTCTCTCCCTGTTTGTGGTAATATCGCGACTGACTTTGTAATTGTTTGTTGATGTTATCTTTTCTTCATTTAGTCATTAGGTCAAAACTTATGGTGGAGTAATTCACTGGGTGGTACGATATCGCGGTTCGTGAATTGAAATCTAGTTTGTAGTTACTTGTAACATTCTGCATACGACTTTGCGACTTGATAAAAGTAGCGAACATATGTTCCAGCTAATAAATCTGGTCAGTATTTCAGCCTGTAACGTACTTTCGTACGCTTTTGTGACTGGGTAAATGTGAAAAGTTAAGAACATTTACTAGTCACCATTGAGCACTTGAAAGGCAGTTTTGGTTCAGAAATTCCTACTTTGGGGTTTATTGCCAGTAATTCATTTATTTGCTATGAAGAACCTGTGATTGAGCGTCTCTAATTAGTGTATGCTGAAAATTTCAAATACCACGATTTCCGATTCTGCAGAGGTTGGATCTAGCAAGTAGCGATTGGTGACTTAGTGGGTCAGGTGCCCCGTAAAATTACTTAGACAGACTAGTGTAGGTGATGTGACCGACTCAGGGGTGATGAAATTCATCAGAATATCCTCGGGATTTTCCATCATTATGCATGCAGTCTCGTCATGCTGTCCATATTATGGGTGTCGTCAGAGTAAAATGAAATGACCTAACACTTTGGCATCCACTGACACCACTCACTTGAGTAAACGAAGTGACTATTTCATCGAATAATTCTACACGATGTGGCAGCACTCCGCTTCGAAATGGGAACTACAGAAACATAACAAAACAGTAGTACCGAGCTTGCTTTAAACCTTCAATAAATATGCCAAGACTCAACTGCTGCTACAAACTAAAGTGAAAAAAATTATTATCTTAGTGTTCTTGTTTTGAGGACCGATCGCCACAGTCTGAGGTCATTGAGCCAAAACCTAGAAGTCAGTTCCCGTTGGCTTATCAAGAAAGCTGTTTCCTAAACTGCAGAATAAAGCCTTTCTGCTACGAGAAATACTGTACATGTATACATAAGTATCCAAATCACACCACCGTTGAGAAATCGTTGCATCTTTGGAGCGAGAGGATAAATGTCAATTAAAACAAACAACTACGTGCCGTGGGTTTGTTTTACCGGCGAAAATTTTTCCAGCTGATTTTTAGAATGCGCTGAACGTGATTCATGGGGGTAACCGCACTGTGGAAGTAGAAACGACACGACCGGCGGTATCCTTTTGACCAAGTGGGTCGGGAAGTTTTCCTGACAGATAACGAAGGTTCATTTAATAACCTAAAATATGGAAAACGTGTCAAAGAGAAAAGTAATGGACAGCGGATAGCGTACTGTAGGTAACTGTTTAGTTGAGATGAGATCAGTTGACTTTGAAACCAATTAGATTCAGTTTAGTTTCACGAAGAGACGTCATTCGACAGGTGGCCTACTGGTGGGAAATCTGTACCAAATTTATTTAGCCCAACTCCTTTCAATCCCCCCCAACCTCCAAGATCATGATTTCGGCTTCCAGCCCATTAAGTTCTGGAATAGCCTTTTGCAAACTAAAGGTCCAAGACAAGCTCCAGAGAATAATATATCATCATACGGAAGAACAAGAAGAACGTACAAGTTGAATGGAGGCTCAGCAACACAACTTCATCCGCATATTCCAATTTGGAGTACTTCCTGTCCTGTGAATGTCCTTATTCAATGAATCCAAATGAGAATAAAATAAGAAGTGGCATCTGGTGCCTTAACCGATTGCGACAAAATGACTTTCATCACAATTGTGGACTGCTTAAATATGTCTCCAATACTCGACAATCGAGGGTTAGTGTTTTCTATGCCTAGCTGACTGCCCTTCGAACTACATCACTCATACACAAAGCTCACGTCGCCCTATCACTCGTACTCCAGTTCTTGTCTTATTCGAGCCCATCAGCGTTACAAGTCCTCTACTGGGGCCAGTGTGAACCCAGCCTTTCCGTTTGGAAATTGTTTCCACTGTCCCACCAATTCATGTTCAGGCTAATCAAGTTTACCTTAGTAGGTTTGTTGAGATGTCAACCTGAATGACGACCAGGATGTGATTTACTTCCAAATTTCAGTCGATAGCAATCACTGTATGTATGCATTTAAATTAGAATGAAAAATGGGTAAGTAAGGCCTAAACCATGAAAGGTGTCACGTTACACTTGCACACTCTGGATTCTATGAGTTCGCAGCTGTCATTTCGTCCTAGTAGTTGGTTTGTTATTTACCGAAATCCAAATGATTATTTCTTCGAACCACTCCAGTCGTTTGTGGTAAACGGATGAGGGTGTCATACCTCGGCTGACATGATGTGTCATTTGCCGAAGTGTGGGTTCGAGTTCTCGCATGGGTTACCAAATTTTCCCGTTTCAATATGACGTGCTATCAGGTAACTTTGTTTTTTACATATAATTGATTTGCTCGGACATCATGCGCCACATGTGGCATATATGAAAAAGACGGTATTTGTTCAGTATAATTGCACTGCAGGTTGCAAATTGCCATTTACACTTCTAGTGACATTTTGTAAAATATTATTACGACTCATATGATGTTCCGTTGTTCCTAAGGCGATCCAACCCATGAATTGCACAGAGAAACGCAACCAAGTTGGATGTTTGTCCTCTGAACTCTGCACTTCGATCGATCATCTCACTTCATGTCCTAATGAAGTCTGCTACACTAAAGATAAAACCATATTCTCAGTCCTCATCAGTTTGAATTGCTCGCGAATCGACTGAAATTGTACACTAGGCTGAGTTTCAATTAATTGTTATTTTCCTTTTCACAAAATGACCATGGCGTTCTAAGACTCATATTGTGTGGCACCGAAATTTATTGTGCATTGAACATATTTGCTTCGTGTGAATACGGTACTATTTTTTCAACTGCTGCAGTGTTTGGTAACTGTTACCCAATTAAAAAATCATAGAGACTGCATGAGGGAAGTATATTATCATTGTTGTTTTTCAATGATTTCTGCTTTTTCTTCTGTCTATTGTCTCTAGTATTGCTGAGCAAATTGTGGTAGACATCGATCATTCACTAAGATGGACATCGAAAGGTTGACTGTCCCTTCGTTACCCCGTCGGTAGTCATGGTTTACCTGCTATCCAATTAACACGAATCATAATGATCCAGCCGATGAAAAATTTGGTTACACAAGCCACTGGTTACACAAAGCTGCATCAATCGTAGCCTTTTCTTATTGACATTGGTTGACCCGATTCCAAACGTTTACCGAGGAGTTGTTTTGTCAAATGATTGTTCATTTGCAATAGTAACAAATATGGCAATGTAAAATGAACACTTCCCAATCTGTTCTATGTTGACAATCTGTGATATTTATTTTTCCGTCCACGGAAGCGCAGGAAGTTCTGGTTAAAAGCCACCACCATTTTCTGAATCGTTTATGTTTGTGTTCACCCACCCTTACTGTTTCATTTGCCTGCCGTTTGCATTAGATCCTCCAAGCAGGATACTAAAGCCTTTGCCGCAGGTTACTTATGAGTGGGCATTTTCATTCCGCTCGTTTGCTGCCCTTTTGATTGAGCTCATCGGCCGAAATAATGTTGGTTTCTGAGACAGCATGCAAACGAATGCAAAATTGGACCTCTCCTTAGCACACTGACTTTTCTTTAACGTCCCGACTCATTCATCCATTTTGATTTTCATCACATGTTTAGCAGTTGACCACAGTGACTCCGAATTGTTAGAGAATTCTATTTGGGTTTTCCTAGAGGTTAAGCCTAGCAAGTGCCACGGCGTGCTTGGGTGAAAAACCCCACTAATCACCGACTTGTTTCATTCACACTGCAGTCCAGACGATGCTTGTTATTGGACAAATAAGTTTCCCTATCTATTTGTTCTGCGGTATTTGTGTAATAATATCCAGAAGTGGTTGCTGTACCAAACAGAGAATTTGGGATGCTACGAAAACGTGGGCGAATACGAATCGTTTACCAGCGGGTCTTTTATCGAAAACGTCACGATGACAACCAGTCAGGTTTTCAGTAACCTGTTTATTTGGCGAATTCATATTTTGCACACAGCGGTGAGCTTTTAACTTTCTTAAATAAATGCTTGCATTACACCAATAATATTTATTGGTTACGTCAATAAAAGAGTCCGTGGAAGTAAGCAAATTTATCCATACCGGATTTCGGAAAACTGGCCACATTTACTCTGCTCGATTGCCGGACATTCGGGGGCGATTTATGAAGGCTTTTTGTTTATTTGCTTTGATACAACCGATAATGCTTATTAGTGATAAACCATACCCGGAGTACTATTTCATGTTTTTGTAACAATGTTAACAAAAGAAAATATTAGGTAGACGTCGTTCAATACGCTTGTGTGGAAAGCCTGTCAGATACATTTGTTGCCCGGCTATTGTTTGAGGTCTGTGATAAATCAGTTAACTTATCGCTGACCTGAAATATTCCATAAGTGACTCCATTAAATCATATGAATCAACAATTCTCAGATACACCCGAAACTACCTACAATGCAACGAAATATCACCACGATTTTTTGCCTGATGCCACTTGAATCTTTTGTTGTCTGTCTTAATCGGTAAACCAGAAAGTTTACAGCGATTGTGATAGAATTATTTGTTCACGTTTGTCTGCTGAACTCAATTCGTCTGGGTTGTTATGATGTCCTCCATAGTTTACCTCCTCACCGAAAGGTCTGTGGACAAATATTTCGAGCGCGAACGAGAATTCAACTCAGTCAAAAACGAAGGCATGATGGCAAGCCAAGTTGTCTGTTAGTGTGCCATGAAAGCGACACGTGATATCTAGCAGTTTGAGCTGGCTTTTCTGGTACAATCCTTAGACTAAAATGCCACAGTATATTTGTCTGAAACAGATGGGCAGCAGATACCATTAGATGAGACGTTTCTGGATGGTATATGTTCTGCAGTTAATGCCAGGATTTGGAATCTCATAGTGTTTCATTTGCATTATGGTCTTGTTTGCCCTAAAGAAACATTCCATCGTTCCATTCATTAGATTGTCGTCTGTTTGAGTCTTATATGTTCCCAAAATTGAAACACTAAACTGGTTAGTACAACTGGAAAATTGAACTCACTATAACTGTTACTAATTTCTGGCTTGTATGCACGAAGGATGAAAAAGATGATGCCCACTAGTGCAGGAGACACGGTAAAAGAAACAAAACAGTTACTGAGATTGTTTGTTTCAAAACTTCTTAAGTTAGTCGTTGATAGTGAAATGGGTGAAGTTTAGGATAAAGTTTAGCCGTGACATCAGTGAGGTCATTGTGTTTACTGAATAAAAATAAGTAGCATGCGAAATTGGACATTCCATTTGTTTTCAGACAGTTTGGGAACTTTGGTGGTCATCCCACTGAGAGATTAATAAGTGAATCAAAAATGACGTAAACGATTTCATTTTAAATTGTGGCTGCTGAGGATGCGCGATCTGAAATAATTCACTAATGTTAGAATAAAATGACAAATTCTGTTTTTAAGTTAGGCACGCTGAACGCTATTGGGTATTAGTAATCATCTGCAGTCCACACGGGAACGCTTCGTCAGTCAATGAAAATCGATTTGAGAACAACACAACGTGGCGAACAAGCTCGTTTTCAGTTATTCGTATTCATGCCAATACATAACATTAAATATGTTCTGGAGATTGTTCAAGGGAAAATTGTCGGTTTGCAGTCACATCAGTTCACAACTCTAAGAATGCGTCTGCGTGTATGTGTAATTGATCAATTTATCAGATGACCAGGTTGTAGATCCCTTGTCGGTTTATCACGTAAGCGAAACAAATGTTTGCGTTGACATGTGAAGCAAATGTGGAGCTTGTGATCAGGGAAATCAGCTAAGTCACTTCACAATCGCGATTTTCGAGCGAAAACGATTCTGATGCATGCAAATGTTCTCGAATAGTGATCCGTCGCAAAATAAATGAAGCACGATCACTTAGGCCTAAATTTTATTGTTTACGAAATACGTTGGAATTGCATTGAGAATCCCGTTCACCGGTGAATGCTTGGATCGTGCAGTGCTTATAGCGCATTGTTCCCAGCTCCGATGGAGTGTTGGAAAAATGCGACTTGTCGCCAACAAAACACTGAAGCAATGTGACGCATTGCCACCGCTGTAAAGCGTATCTAATTAAAGTGTTTACTCCGCAAGCGAAATAACTGTTTCAATCTCCCTCTAACCAGCTAACAGTCCCACATAACGAACAAACGTTTCAAGTCCCCTGGCTGTTCATGTTAGGTCGTGTTTGATCCAATCGATAGAATTTTCCAACCATCGCCTTAATATGATGAAGACACCGAAATTTATGGTAATCAATGAAATCTTACCCAAGCATCATAGGCGGATTGTTTGTCTGACTGAGCGAACGACACAATCAGGTATGCAAGTGGGAACAGTAAATCTTGCTACGTGAATGCCTCAGATCCCTTCGTGTGAAAATGTTCGTCGGTTCAGTTTTGCTTATGGTCTCTCGGATACCGATGAACCACTGGGTTCTGATCCCAATGATATCTGTCAAATTTATCTCATTTGGTCACATACACGTCGTCTGAAATAAATTGATAATTTTTTGCGAAACGCACCACTGAACGCGAGATTTATCTGGATTTCCAGACTGTCGATGCAGCCAAAGCAGCCACTGTAGAAAAACATTGTCTGCACTTTTCCGGATGTGTGGTTGCCGGATTCGGATTCAGGCTAACACATGCAAGATTTAAGTTTAAGATCTCTTGCCTTATGAAACTGTTTAGGACGAGCTGGTCTATTATGGAAAATTCTTGTTTCGTGAGCACCGATTTCATCCCGAGTGTTAGTGTTGTGATCAAGGGGATTTGGGAAATCTAGCCCAGATTTCACGTAATCCGGTACAGTCGCTGACTGTGGTTGATTAAAAGTGGTATGTGGTGTGCACATTGGGGCGTTATATATCCTGAGTGAGTGTAAGCTATCCCACAATAGTTGTTCTATCATTGGCTGACTTTGTTTATGGTTGGTGATTTTGATCTGGTCACACTTACTCGCCTTCGGTTAAGTCTTCTTGATTAAAATGGGGAAAAATTCATTAGTAAATCACATTGTCACCAACCGTTTTTAATCTTGTCAGTTACATTGCAAGCTTCTATACCTACTTGACATATTCATTTTTATTGTTTTCTTTTGTCTCTTTTTTTCATTCCACCCTAAGTTCGATAAACTTATTCGCAAAAGCAACGAACGTAATTTTTGATCTGCCCTAGTCAATTGTAACTGTATTAGTTAATAATGGTCACACTGTTTATTCGATATCAAAATTCTAAAGAAGACCAAAAGCAGAAACTAATGAACTTCACGATCAACAATTTATTACACGTTATTCCGCTTTGATGAGACGGAAGATAAAACCTCTAGCCAGCTTTGGGTACCACTGACAGCAACTATTATTCTGATACGCAATCAGGCTGTGAGAAAAACACTTTGCAGCGAATCTGCTTCGCTAATGCTGACAATCTCCGAATTGCGTTCATTTACCCAGTCAATGACAGTATACAACCATACACCAGCTATGTTCCTATTGGGATTGATCCACTTTATTGTCGAATCCCTAAAATCCGTGCTTGCTTCGGGTCCATACGGGCCTTCTGTAAGCATAGTGGATACTTACTCTGGTTCAAGATCAATGAGCTGTGATGAAATCGGACTGATTACTCCATCCGATAACTTAAACATTCAACGACTGTTAACCATAGAAAACCAAAAAAACGATTTCATTTGATTAATAAGCCAATTTTCGTGTCTGTTCAATTTGGCTATTCTCTCTGGATCTTGCAGGAACAGGGGTAAATGTGATAGTCGACTGATCAGTTGAAGTCGGATCAGAGGGTTTCGTTTTGTGGTTTATAACGCTGTGCTGTTCTTTTCTTGATTTGGCGGCTGGCTCATTGAATTTACGACTGCTTGCCGTCAAAGCAATCGGCGGTGGCTGGTGCTTTTCCACCGTCATGGAAATCAGTTGTGTTTATATCTGAATGGTCGACCTCAAACATTTGATCGTAGTGCTTTCGTCAAATTGTCATCACTTCTTGTGAGCTTGAATAAGGCGAATGGACTGTACTCGCACGTTTGTGTTTCTCCCCCTGTTAATCCCAGCGGACTCACTTCTGTTTGCTTGCATGCCCTTCACCTGCTTTCTGTATACATTTGTATTTCTCTATCAACTTATTTGTAAAAGTTTAAACAGTTTGATGAAATTTGTGCCCTCTAATTTCATGGATTATTCCCGTACCTCTGGATCGGCCTCTCATTCTCCATCTTTTTACAAATTTCAGTCTCGTGGATGTCTCATATCTAAACTGTTATGGTATAAAGATTGTTCTTCCGATCAAATCAATCGAACCGAATCTAGGTCCCATTTATTTGTCTACTGATGATTAACTCCAGTGATCGTTCGAGTGATGTTTTTCTCCTAAATCTTTTCAATACCAATCTTCATGACTTCTTTACTGAATCGCGTGGACACCTTGGATATGTTGAGAGTGGCTCAGTTTGCTAATTAAATTCCGGTCAGTCCGATTTCTTATTTGTCCCTGAGAATTTGTAAAATATCCAGAGGTTTTTACTGTCCACTCTTTCCTAATCTTACTGCGTCTAAATATTTTAGGTATAGTTTCACCTACTCCTCCCATTCTTAACCCAACCAACTCTGTTCCCGTTTCCAGAGAGGAGTTTTCCATATATTAATGATTACACTAAACCGGAAATTATAGTGGTTCACCTACATTCCTGACCGCGTTAAACGGTCACTGTGCTTATCGTTTCGCATCTTTAGACTGAGACAGTTTCTAGCCGAGCAAACGGTCATAATCACTTTTGTTCATCTCTCAACAGCTGTTTACTAGTTTCCATTAATCTTTCCAAAATTATATGGAAAGAAATTTTCTGTACTCTGTCGAGAGTAGTTTATCAGTCACGTTATTTCTACTCCAGACGATTCAGTTATCAATGTCTTCTGATGATTTCACAATCTGGTGTCTAGAGTCTTTCGCATCAATAGAAGTGACACAGAAATTCGCATCCGAGTCTGCTGCCGCCACTGGGCTATCTTTCGATTTCGGTACCAGGCAGCTGATTTTAATTCTGCAGGTCTCAATCAACGTCTCTGATTCTTCTGGACGTTATTACCATCACTGTACCAATAATGATCAGATTAAGCTTCTTATCGGTGAAACTGAGCTGCTCCATCAAGCGACAGGCATGATCGGTTCAAAGATTGGCTCGGAGGCGTCCTCGTAGACTGTCAACGAAATGACTTATCACCGATGGCATCTGTTATGCTTCACGCAGCTCAGGGAGCGACTAATCCAATGAGCCCAACTAATCTTACTTCGTTCGTTTGTGAAATATCCGTGAAAACGAGCAACTTTGAAATCACCCACGTATCTCAGATTCAACGCTGGTTTTGCACAACGTGAATTAATGCCTCAAGCAAACAACGTCCACGATTGTGCATGTTTAGACTGATGTGAATGATTAAATATTAAATTATAAATGTGCTTTAGTTTTGGGCCGTTTCAGTTACTTTGAAGTAAGCCATTGGTAAACCAGGTTTAATAATCAATTTCGATTCAACAGTCAAGTTCTGAAATCCTCGATTTATTCATCTATATGCATTTACACATGAAAAAGCAAGCACCAGGTAAACCGATTGGATATCTATCGCCAAGCACCAAATAAAATATTCTGAAGTTTGCATGATGAATCACCGTAAAACATGAGTAATTTAGTAAAAGCTTTGGTACTGACCGTCACCTTAATCTGTGGAAGCTGTTACTACCGGTTAAAAATCGTACACGTTGACACGTTCCAAATGTGCGATACATGTGTTCCGTACCTGATAGTTACCGAGCGCCCTTTGACTGTCTGCGCTAAAATTCTGTTATCCCTTTTCGTTGTTTGTTGTCGGATATTTGGTTCCATTATATTCCCCGTTCGTTGCTAAAATCGCTCGGAATTACTTTTGTTCGAAAGCCATATCGTTTCTCATCGTGGACTGGGATCACGCATTGCTGCACCTCAAATATCTTCTCATCGATTAAGAATATGTATTCGTGCTGGCTGGCAGGCAGCTCTTAAATGCACCCTTCCAGCCAAGATGTCCATTCGACATTGCTGTTTCTGTTGAGATCCAAGATATACTGTAGGTCAGCTTTCCATTCGTTCAGGCCGGCAAATCAAATCCAAGTTCGCCTCCGTAATTTTTCATACAACAAACTCACATTCTGCTTCAGAAATCCCTTTCGCTCGCACCTACCTGCTTCTCTATTTAACACTTGCTCAATGACAATGTCAATTTTTTAACAGACGACCAACGCAATCTTTGATATCTGCTCCTCTTCAGAAACACTATTCGTCTCAAATGGCCATATCTCCACCCAACATCGGAAGTCTAAGAAGACAAAAGAAGTATTTCTACAAATCCCGTAACAACTCAAGTGTGCGGTATATTTCCAGCCTAATAAAGCTGTAATCCAACGCATCGACACTGCATTCTCCAGCTAACTGTTGAGTGGTAACAACAATCGATTCCTATGGGAAGGCATTTGACTGTTGTGTGGGAAGAAAAAAGAAACGCGAAATATTCTGCAGATGTCGACAGCATCAATCGTGCTCTCATCCATCCTTCCACTTATACCCTACTCATATTTGGTCAGGGTGATGATATGACAGGTACAAGATTTTCCAGAGAAGGCATGCTCGACCTTCTGCGCACCACTACGATTACCACAGGGTTGGTCCTGACAGTCTACCCTAAGCTCTTTCAAGGCATGGTGCTATGGCCCTGACGGATGCATTCACTTCTCTCATTAGCACATCATTGGACTCGTCTTCTATCCCTGACTGTTGCAGACCCGTCACTATAAGTACCATTCCTAAAGCTGGCAGTTCTATTGCTTTGACAAAGCGTTTTCGCTCCATCGCCTTAACATCTTCTGGTCTTAAACTAATGGAGTGTGCCATACTTAAGCGCCTGTTTTTGTCTGTGTATCCTCCTGAAGATCCTTTTCAGTTTGTTTATAAATCTAACAGGTTCACTTTGTACGGTGTCGCCTCCCTCATTCACTACATTTGTAAGTCCTTAAACGTATCATTGAAGTCCATCCATTGCGCCTTTCTAGACTATTTATCGGCATTTGATTCTGTCCCACAGTCTGTTCTAATTCATAAACTGGAAACATTTGGCTGTCTCACGCCTCTATTAGCATCGCTGTCTGATTACTGTACAAGCCGAACCAAGTGCATACGAATGGACGGTAGAACTTCAAAACCGATGATTAACAACTCAGGCGTGCTTCAGGGTGCTTTTCTTTCACAGCTTCTTTCCTCTACTTACATCAGCGACTTATCAACTAACTCACCGTGTCATCTGTTTAAATATGCTGATGATATTGCCTTCTCTCAAGCCGTTTCGAACAACGACGATTTACAAAGTTTTTCCAACAACCTATCTTCTGTTTACGATTTCTCTGCACGAGCTGGTTTAAAGCTCAATACATCTACATGTTTCGAATATCTGTTCCCTCTCCCTCTGTCAGCCTTTCCATCCGACACGTCTTCCATCAACTCAGAAACACTTACCAGGGTCAATTCTGTGAAATATCTAAGAGTTAGTATTGATAAAATCTGAAGTGGAATTCTCACATTTATACATGTGTAAAGAATCTCCCACGATTGTCATTTGAAATCAGGAATCCTGGACACTACCAGATGAAACAAAGCACCGTCTCCCGATTTACATAACATTGTGTTTTTCCAATCCTTCTTTATTGTTCTCCTGTTATCTTTCCAGGTTTACTTGAAAAAGACTTTAAAATTCATCGACGGGAACTATCAATTATTAGTCGTGTGTCCTTCGTGCCACTAACTGAATTGTCCCTTAATCAGTATGATCAGCACTTATTAGCATGTGAGAAATTTGCTCACAAAATTCCTGCTGATCCCACACATCCACTACTCAACGATCTTTCCAAGTGCCGCTCTCGTATTTCACACGATCCGCTTTTCGTTCAGTACCCTCTCGAATTAACATCTGTAGGAACTCCACAGTCCCATATTTAGATCGAATCTTGACAAATGATGACCGACTGGTGCAAGCAAATTGTATTAATTCTCCCAAGAAACGTGCTCTGTCAGTGCCTGCCACATATCCTCGTATGTGAATTGCATAATGTTGTTTTTGTTTTGCACCCAATGTCAAGTCTTAAATCACTCGAGGAACGTCAGTGACAATCAAATGCTACATTCACTTATGTTGAGCCAAATCCTTCGGACAATATAGTTTACATATTTGACAAAATGCTTCCAAATTTTGTGTCGTTTGCGAGTTGACGTTTTTCATCTTTTATTGAATAACCAGTGTGTACTCATTCTACATAGGTTGACAATGATTTTGTCACAGCACGAAAATGTTTAATCTCGACTTTTTCTTTTAGTTTATACAATGTCGTATCGATAAATCACTCTGATTCGGGAAGAATGTTATCACAAGTAAATCGTGTTTTCTATGCAGATTGCTCATTGTACTTTGGTGATACGCTACTGAATTTTTATTGAACCGAAGGTATCTGAATTAATATCAGATGGAAAAATTAAAACACTGTTGCCAGGGTATGTCGTGACTTGTAACTACCATCGCCACTTTCGATGGCCAAAATTTTACTCATTGAGAAAGAATACTCGTATAGTTCTGTGAACGATAATCGAGCGCACTTATTGTTAGTTCTTCTTACGGTTTACATACACAAATATCAGCCATGAAATTAACAGTTCCTTCCCATTTCGATATTTTAAAATCTGCTCAGATCCTTAATCATCTTCGTAATTACCTCCATGCAGCAGCTGAAACAAATGGGTAGATTTCCTAGTTGTAATTCATCATTACTCAAAACCCGTTGCTACGTTGGATCACCGAGAAAAGTCCACTTCATTCATTGCCAGTCACCCTAACCAGAAACGACTGGTTTCTTGCGGTGTTTCGCTAAATGCATATACTCGTGATATTTTGTCTGATGGTTTTTTTCAACCAACTTGTCCGCTAACACGACCAAGTAGTGTGATTGGAAAATTTATCTGAATGAAAATCCATTCAAGACCTTCAAGCCGCATAATCACCATTGATCGATCCATTAGTAAAGCTCATCAGAACAAATTAAAATAACACCCTAAAAACTTGGCTTTTCAAAAACATGAGCATCAATAGAAAAAAGCTGCCAGTGGTTGAAAAATTGTTCAAGATCCAGCACCATAATCAGACAACAAAGTTGCCTGAGTTCTTCAGTGAATCAAGTTGTGGCTGATAAACAAGTTTTAAGAGGCAGTTTCAAGGGCCCCGTTTTGGTGCAATATAAGAACGCGTTCTAGCATCTATGAAATCTTGCACGACAAACACAATTCAAAGTTATTCATGACGGCGTTTACTGCACAAACATGATGTCCTAATCACGGCCATGACAAACCCTCGGATATGCTTGCACTGTCTATTCGAGAGTGATAGGACTCACTGTACGTTAAGGAGCAAGATGAATTCTGTTGCATGATTATGGACTGAGATGACTTTAAAGTTGGTGGAAGCTGCTGGTCGAGAGCTAGTGATGATGGGATAATCAGGTTATTCAAATTCTTCTGCAGATCACGGTTTGAGTATGACTTTGTCCCAAATGAAAGTGTAGTTCTGTCTCGAGTTTCCCGGCAAATACTTCTGCCAATTGAAAAACAAGCACGAATGCACACAAATTTCGACACCTTGTGCTTTCTTGCATTGCGTGCCCGTCTTTTATGCTTCCTAGTCTTTTCGAATAAGTAGGGAAAAACGATTACTGCAGTTTATTAAATTTTTATAAGGAAGTGTTTTGAAGCAGATATGGAGTAAGATGAAGTCGGACTGAAGCAGTATAGGTAAATGAAACTCTTTGACCACATTTCTGAGTTGCTGGAAATTGCTCAGTTGACACTGACGTTTGGAACGTTCTGTCACGAATTTTAGTGAAACGCTTGTGTCATATTCTGGTACAAATTCGATGAGAAAAACTTCGAGATGATTTGATCAGGTTCACGTTGAGCCCGTTTTCTGGTGGGAAACGTTCGAATGTTCTCCACCCCAAGTGATGAAAACCCAGCACAAACATGTAAAGACGAGTCGAGATGAGCGAAATATCTGGTTAAGTCCAGGTAAGAATACTTGTCTCATTCAAACAGAGGGCAGATCTAGGGGACGCATATGTTCTGGAGAATGAGAAGTTTATGATGATTCAGTCACCTAACTGTACATTGCAGAGTAATGGCCGTGAGCACTAATGCTTGCCAGTAATTCTCGAAAATGCTCTTGCGATAGTTCACAGATGAAAGTAAGGCAATCACCTCGTTTTAGTCATGGAATGGAACAATCAGTGTGCAAGCAGCAATAATTCAGTCGTTGGTTTTGGCATAGACCCGTTTTTTTTATATCAAAATGACACTCAGATGAACACGATATCAAGAGCAGATGAATCGAGGGAAATTTGTCAAGTTTCACACCAGTGACCGAAAAACTCATCGCACATTCCGTAATGTCATTCTTCATGCAGCAAGTTCTAGTCCCTGATTTTTGTTCAATTCTCCCGCATATTAGAGTTGCGTCTAGTTATTAAGTGGCTTGCTGACCACATACCTTGCATCCTGAACCCAGACACAATGGGGGTAATTAAGGAGTACTATTAGGAAAGCGCATCTAATTAAGAACCTTTGCATGAGTCAAAATCATAGACGAATAAGACCACAGCAAGCAGCATTACACAATGATTGGATTGTCAAACAACACCGAGGATGTTGACGCAATGGCGGCCCCAAGGTAGGGCCCATCAAGCTTCGAGTTGTGCGTAGATATACGATCGGAAACGGACCATTTAGAGGGAAACACAGAGAGAGGTGCAGAAGACGAGCTTTTAGATTAAGCCTTGGGTAGAAAAAGTGAAACAAACTTGGCGAAAGGAGACAGGCGCATGATACATTGAAGATAATCGTTGCATGAACAAGAGTCACTAATGGGATATCTAAAATCAAATGGGATGGCCCGTGCCGCAATGCACAACGAAAGATCGCGGTAAATTAGGCCGAGGAAACAGTCGAACTGAAGATGACAGGTGTTTGGGTGATGGAAAAAAGCGTATCGGAGAAAATAAAAGATAGATTAGCAGGTTATGACAATCAAGCGAAATGAATTGGTGCATTGCACAACCACTGACGGCGGAGGCCAAAAGCGAAGATTGACGTTTCGTTGAAGACAGCCTCGTAATCAAGTACCAGCTTGGTTCAAATAATGAGACAGGTATGAATGACAATTGTCTAGATTCAAAAGCTCTCAAGATCCAGGGATAAGTTCTGTCCAAAATACGGAGTTCTGAGCGAAGTGACAAAAAGTTGGATTCGAGCATTGACCTCTTGAGCTCCTATCGCATTTGAACAAAAGTGGATATGGACTGAGGAGACAAGCTGCAATCGAACAATATGTTTCCAACAGTGATTATCCAAGCAACCGAATAAAGAAATAAAAGATAACATATGACGGTAACTATGGTAGTGTCTGGCACAAATGCACGAACAAGGGACGCAAAATCACTCGGCTGAGTGTAAATTTTCAACAAAATAATCAGGATAGCAGTGTACCCAAAAGCCCCTTTCGGGTTCTTAAGCAGCATTCTAAATTGGTTATTCGCGTGTTATTGGGGATCTCAGAAATCTGATAAATTCACTCGGATAAGGTTCAAGATATGAGAAGTAACAATTTTAAGACCACCACCACAAAAACGGTGCAGTCGTTGGAAAGTGCAAATATCGCAGCTGAAATGGAAAGCACGGTAAATTTCAAAATTCCTAATGAACTGGCAGTTCAACGGAAAGCTTAAACCAAGTGGTTCAGTTTGGTATCCTTAAGACGGATCTCCATCCCGTCAGAAAATCTCACTGATCTCATTTTATGCCTCAGATCGGCCTTAAATTGAATGTTCACAGCTGCCCAACTTCAATTCTTATGGTGGACTGGGGAGATGAACTTAGACAATCGTAAAAATGCCGCTTGACCAATTCTACTTCATATGTCGTTTATCAGTTCGCACAGAGTTGCGATAGCACACTTCGGTAGAACGAGTCGAAAGCTTTCGCTATTAGTGGCTGAACATATTCCGAAGATGCCGATTAGGATAATGAAACAAAATGTTTCTGATAGCCAACAAAGTCACAATCCAGTTCATCAACGGTAAGACGCACAGTGGAGAGCAAAAACAAAGTTGACCCAGTGTTGTCTTTCCGGCCGCTAATAAATAATCGTAGCACTTTGTGGACTATGTTTATCAAGACTTAATCCAATGCGATGCAATAAAGAGGTGCTAAGGCAATCAGCTTATCTGCCATGGAGTTAACTCTAATTTCGTGACTAGAATTAGCCGGACTTCCGTTTCTTAAAAATGTTCTTTCAACAGATTAATTTTCACTGAGAAATCCTTCATAAATTTCGCTGTTTTACGTAATCGATTGACAAGAGTAATGTAAAATGTGAACATCTCACATCATCTATCCTCCTATCTTGATTTCCAAAGCTGTCCAATCCCCAATGGATTTACTTGGACTTATCATCAGTCGATGTAGAGAATGTTTGCAGATGTGTCTAGATTCTGTAAAATCACAGACTACCTGTGAAGCGATAGTGGAAACACCCATAGTAGCCTAGTGTCACTCTGAAACAGAGCGCACGGTTCTGCCTGGCCATGTAAGGAGTGCTACAAACCACAGCAAAACTAGAGACATCAGGGATCACGGAACAGTTTTCGTGCAATACTTCGGAAACATACTGCCTCCAGGGAGTAAACAAACGCTAACTTGCACCTGGTATCTTTCGCAAGGTGAATGCTAATTTCGTTCTAAATAGTGGTGTTTACTCGTGGTAGATGCCGGATCATTTGCATAGAGAATCGAGAACTGGAGCGTGTAAATTGTTTTTAGTAAGGGGCTCATTGCAGTAACATAAAGACCATGAATTCTTAAATCGAAGTTCTTATGGGAATGGAAACACTGAAATGGTTCAAGCCTTATCAGCTTCCGAATTAAGGATGCTCGGTATTCGTGGTCTTCTATGTTCGATTTCGTCAAAATTAATTTGTATGCTTTTGAATCACTTGGCCAACAAACAAAAACCCTTTTGAGAAATCAAGCTGGTTTCTTTCGGATTAAGAAGAATTATATGAAGGGTGCCAGTTTCACTAATATTACACTTCAGTCCAATGGAGCTGGTCTCATTCGTTATCGCGGGTTACGAGAGAGTGGAACGTGATAAGCAGGTCGTAATCAATAAACTGAATGAATGCAACCCATTATTGTCGGAATCGAACACCCAAAGTTTTGCAAGGCAAGTTCGAGGCCATATTGTTTTACTGACTACCAGCTGCCGGATAAATTCGAGGCGTGCCTGACTGTCAAGAATGCGGATATGCAGACCAAAAAGGTCGCGCCGTGAGTTGTGCAAAGCAATCAGGAATAACGGTCTGCGTTCGATTACAAATGAAATGAGGTAATTCAGGTGAAATGCGTCAAACCAGACAGACCAATTAGGACTTGAGCCGGGCAGTTAAAGGAGTGTGTGTATGTCGCACTGGCCCAAAGATGCAAACATCTGTCCTATAAATATTGGCCGAATCCATTTAATTAAACGAGATTTTCCTCGATTCAGCTTGGTTAGTGAGAGACGATATGAGTCTAGCGGCAGAATTGTCCGACTCTATAGCAGACTTCGGAACAGTGCTGCTTTCAGTTGAATCTGTCTGTCTGTTTTACTTTGATTTAACGAAGATCGA
The DNA here is from genome assembly GCA_008360955.1 of Fasciolopsis buskii. NCBI lineage: Eukaryota > Metazoa > Platyhelminthes > Trematoda > Plagiorchiida > Fasciolidae > Fasciolopsis > Fasciolopsis buskii. Next base: position 56,949 of record LUCM01007357.1, read on the forward strand.
AAATATATAATCCTCTTAGGTGTAGTACGAAGGACGATAGCAATGTGCGAATGACTACACCTGAAAAACAGCAGGTGAGAAATTGGCAAATAATATTTCCAATTATTTTAGAGGCGCTTCGTAGTCATGTACGCGCATCCTTTGGCCAAAATTATTCATTCAGGATTCTCGGTTTAAAATTTGCGAATGGAGTACTTGGACAGAGTCGTATAAGACTCTGACCTCGATAGGCAAACTGTCAACAACTAACCGGTTGATAAACCAAAAATTAATGTTCCTGGAACGGGGGACACCGGTAACCGGTAACCGGTGTTCAATCCCATTCGGGGAACTATCAGCAAACAGGAAAACTTCAGACAGGTGAAGTAGAGTTAAACTAAGCTGAATATATAAGATTCACACCTAACCAACGGATCAAGCTGGAAGCAGATCAGGGTTCTTGTTTTCTTGTGTGATAGTCTGACCAGGTTGCAAAGAAAAGTCTGTGGCTATTTTGATAATATGCAGTTCTAGTACCAGCAACATTTCTCTATGTGATCGCATGTGAAGCTCGATTTTCATGGTCTCGCATCTCTTTGGTTCCATTAATCCTACATAAAAGGATAACTGAAAAATTGTAGTAACTTTGACACATCCTAAAACTTTGGTTCTTATGTTTCAGTTTCGTGATTTGGCATACCCCGCCGTAGTTGGCTCTTTCCTTTTATGACGGTCCAACGGTCTTTCAGAATTGGTACGTGACAATTGTAGCGTCAGTTGACCATAATCCTTAGGGATGACTGTGAAGACCGGTGAGTCAAGGTCGCCGAAGAGATGGAAGTAGCGTCCGCTTCAGGTAACAGTCGAAAACTTTTTAATCTTACACACGACACCGGCAGGCGAACGTCGGTTAGTGGAATCATGCACGATAGATGTAGAGAGCTCATCCATGGCAAATAACAAAGGCCGGGCCGTTGGGCACAGCGCTTCAAGGAGCAATTTAGCTGGCAGTACGCTAACTCATTTAGGCCGTCGACTGGACTGTGAGCCGATGGGAGGGTCTCTTGACCCCTAAACAGAAGCGAGAGTAGAGTCATGCATTTGAATTATAAAGAAGGGACAAACAGCCGGTCTCAACGAACTTCCCCCGTTTCTTATCAAACTGAGTGGAGAAACCTTATTGAAAACTTTTGCCCCTTTGACTCGTGATAGTTGGAAGGAAGAGCGCATCCCTTTATCGTGAAGTGAGTCACTTAATGTATCTTTCTTCATGAAGAGCGCACGAAGCGGCTCCATCCATCAACGTGGGATTAGATTAATTCCGAAGTCGAATTTGCACCGAGCAGATATTTACTCCTCAACAAATTCTGGAAATGCGCCGCGCATACCATCGCCTTACGACCGTAGTCCTTCTTGACTTAAAAGGCGCGTTCGACTGAGTAGACCGGACAGTGTTATTCAGTGCTCTCGATCGGAGTGGTATGGCAGCGAAATTCGCGGTCATGTTGTGAGCATTGTACCTGCTTGCCTATGGTCGCGTCAGGGTATACGGCGAATTTTCAAGTTCATTCGAAATGACTAGTCGCGTTCAACAACTATGACCCATCTCTCCATTTCTGTTCAACTTCGTCATGGACGAGGTGATGGAAGATGCTTTAGGAAATCTCCGGGATGTAGGAGTCGAACTGGGAAGTGGAGGGAAGCTATGCGACCTAGATTACGCAGACGACGTCATGTGCTTATTCCAGTCTGCGGACCATGCACAATACGCACTAGATAGACTGTCGGGATCGGTTGCTCGGTTTGGAATGTGCTTTGCACCTTCGATGTGCAAAGTGATGTTACAGGACTGGACGACAGCAGCACTGAACTTGATACTGAATGGAGAGGAAATAATGATGGTGGACCGTTTCACCTACCTTAGTAGCTGCGTGTCGAACGATGGTGGCTCGGGAGTGGGGTTAAATACGCGTATATCGAAGGCTCAGGCAGCTTACAGTGGCCTTGTGGCTTTTGTCTGACATTTCATTAAAGTTGAAACATCGCGTGTATTGTCCCGCGAGACATGGAGC
>LUCM01007360.1:0-13515 GCA_008360955.1 Fasciolopsis buskii
CCGGATGCTCTCTCCTCCAAAACATCCACATACTTGGTACACTCCGACTTGTTGATTATTTCTCACCAGAACTCGAATCTGTAGCATCAAGCAGTGTGCATGGAAGCTGTTGGTCGAGAGTCCACAGGAGAATGTAAACTGGGGATTCGTTTGATATTCTTCTGTCAGTTCGGCTCAGCCAACCCTTAGGACGATGGGCACAATGCCCCAGATTACGTACTGCAATATATTTATGACAGCACCAAGTACGTATCTGGATGCGGACTAAAGCAAAATGTGTACCCGGCAAGGCACACGACCCGTTTTTCGCGCGTTCCATTGTCGCTCGTACACAGTTATCGTACCCGTATGCTCTTCATCCTGCCGAGAACATTTCGCACCATACTTGTTTACACTCCCGAAATTGATTGCTTAACCGTTTCCACCTAGAATCGAATCTTGTAGCAATCAGGCCGTGTGCATGGAAGCTGTTTGTCGAGAGTCCACAGAAGAATGACAACTGTGTCAGTTGACTATTCTCCTGTCAGTTAGCGGCTGCAGCCAACCTTAGGAACTGAGGGCACAGATGCCGCGAATATCGTATTATAGTTATAGAACGCACCATGGTAGTATATGGATGCCTGAATCAAATTTGACCGGCAGGCACACGACCGTTTCGCGGTTATTGTCGCTCGTCACATTTCGTTACCCGATTGGCTCTCTCTCCAACATGTCCACAATGTACACTCCGAATTGATTGATATTTTTCTCACCGATCGTATCTGTGATCAGCAGGTGTGCATGGAAGCTGTTGGCGAGAGTTCCACAGAGATGACAACTGTGATTCGTTGATAATTCTCTGTCAGTTCCGCTCAGCACCTTAGGAATTTCGAGGGCAGCAAGTGCAACCAGATTACGGCTATGTATATAGAGAGAGCAGCAAGTAGTATTCTGGGTATGCCTGAAAACAAAATCGTTGGATCCGGCCGCACACGACCACGTCTCGGGCCGGTTAAGTGTGCGCTCGTCACGAATTTTGGCGTACCGCGATGCTCTCTCCTCAAACATCCAATACTTTGTTCAGCATCAGTAATGGGATTGATATTTCTCACCAGAATCGAAATCAGTAGTGCCTCAGGACAGCTGTGCTGGGAGCTGTGGGCGAAGAGTCCACAGTCAGAACTGACAACTGTGATTCGTTCCGAATAATTCTCTGTCAGTTTCGGACTAGCAACTCTTAGGACGAGGGCCAAGCCCCAGAATATTACGTATGTTATACTAATAGAAGCACCACAGTAGTATCTGTTGGGATGGCGCTTCGAATCAAAATTGCACCGGCTACCAGCACACGGACGGTTTCGCGGTTATTGTCGCTCGTCACTATATTGCGACCCGATGCTCTCTCCCTCCAATACACATTTCCCACAATACTTGTACAGCACTTTTCCGAAATTCGGATTGTATTTCTCACCCAGAATCGAGATCTGGTACAAGCAATCACGTCAGTGTGGCATGGAGCTGGTTGGTTCGAAGATGTCCACCAGAAGAATGACAACGGTGTTCGTTGATAATTCTCTTGTCAGTTCGGCTGCAGCCAACCTTTAGGAACGAGGCCACAGATGGCCCCAGGATATACGTATGTATAGCTATAGAAGGCGACCAGCAGTAGTATTGGATGCCTAAACACAAAATTATGACGGCAGCACACGACCCGTTTCGCGGTTATTGTCGCTCGTCACATATGCGTTTTACCGATGGCTCTCTCCTCACATCCCAACATACTTGTACACTCGATTTGAATTGATATTTCTCACAGAATTCGAATCTTGTAGCATGTCAAGCAGTGTGCATGGAACAGCTGTCTGGTCGAAGAGTCCACAGAAGGATGACACTGTGATTCGTTGCTTAATTTCTCTGTCAGTTCGGCTCAGCCCACCTTAGGAACGAGGGCACCATGCCCAGAATTATACGTCTGTACTATAGGAAGCACAAGTAGTATCCTGGATTCTCTATAACAAATATTGATCCGGCAGCACCACGACCTCGTTTCGCAGGCTTATTCGTCGCTCGTTCACATATGCCGTACCATGCTCTCTCTCCCAAGCCATAGCCACAATTACTTGTACACTCGCGATCGAATTGATATTTCTCACGAATCGATATCTTGTAGCGATCAGCATGTGTGCTGGAAGCTGTTGGGGTTCAGAAGAGTCACAGAAGAATGGACGAAACATGTTGTTCGTTGATAAACTTCTCTGGTCAGTTCGGACTGCAGCCACCTCTAGGAACGAGGGCGCACCGAATTGCCCGAATATACGTATGTATATATAGGGGAAGCACCAAGTAGCTATCTGGCATGCCTAAACAAAATTTGACCGGCAGCACACGACCCGTTTCGCGGTTATTGTCGCTCGTCACATATGCGTACCCGATGCTCTCTCCTCCAAACCATCCACCTATTGTACACTTCCGAACTTGATTGAACGTATTTCTCACCAGAATCGAATCTGTAGCACTCTGCAGACGTGTGCCTGGAAGTTGTTGTTCGAAGGTCCACAGAATGAATGACAACTGTGATTCGTGATATTCTCTGTCGTTCGGTCACAAACCTTAGGACGAGGGCACAACTGCCCAGAATTACGTATGTATATATAGAGCAAGCAACGTAGTATTCTGGATGCCTAACAAACATTTGACGGCAGCACTACCGCCGGTTCTCGCGGTTATTGTCGCTCGTCAACATAGCGTACGCGTGCTTCTCTACCAACAGTCCACATTACTTGTACACTGTTCCGATTGATTGATATTTTCTCACCAGAATGCGAATCTGTAGCATTCACAGTGTGCATGGGAGCTTGGTTTAGGTCGAAGACGTCCACAGGGAGTAAGATGACAACTGTGATTCGTTGATATTCCTCTGGCAAGTTCGGGCTCAGCCACCTTAGGGAACGAGGCACACATGCCCCAGAATATAAGTATGTATATATATAGAAGCAGCAGTTAGTTATTGGATGCTAAACAAAAATATTGCAACCGGCAGCACACGACGGTTTCCGCGGTTCTTGTCGCTGTCACCATATGCGTACACGATGCTCTCTCCTCAAACATAGCCAGCATACTTGTACACTCCGAATGATTCGATTTTCTCACCAGAATCGGCATCTTGATAGCATCAGAGTGTGGCATGGAAGCTGTGGTCACAGGAGTCACAGAGAATGACAACTTGTGATTCGCTGAATGATTCTCGTGTTTCAGTTCGGCTCAGCCAACCTTTAGGAACGAGGGCACAATGCCCCAGATATACGTAGTGTTATATAGAAGCAAAGCACAGTGTATTCTGGATGCCTAAACAAAGATTTGACCGGCGCACAGACCGGATTTCGCAGGTTATTGTCGCTCGATCAATATTGCGTACCCGATGCTCTCTCCTGCAACCATCCACATACTTGTACACTCCGAATTGATTGATATTTCTCACAGAATCGAATCTGTAGAGCATTCAGCAGTGTGCATGGAAGCTGTTGGTCGAGAGTCCACAGAAGATGACAACTGTAGGATTCGTTGAATAATTCTTGTCAGTTCGCTCAAGCAACCTTTAGGAAGAGGCACAAATCGCCCCAGATATACGGTTATGTTCTATTATGAGCAACAAGTTTAGTATCTGGAATGAGCCTAAACGCAAATTTCACCGGCAGCACGACGACGTTTCGCGGGTTATTGTCGACTCGTAACACTATGCGTACCCGATGCTCTCTCCTCCAAACCATCACATAGCTTGTACCACTCCGAATTGCAATTGATATATTTCACCAGAATCGAATCTGTAGCGATCCAGCAGTCGTGATGGAAAGTGATTGGTCGAAGAGTCCGACAGAAGAATGAACAACTGTGATTCGTTGATAAATTCTCTGTCAGTTCGGCTCAGCCAACCTTAGGACGATGGGCCAATGCCCCAGGAATATACGTATGTATATATAGCACGCACCAAGTGTATCTGGGCATGCTCAACAAATTGACCAGGCAGCACACGCAGCCCGCTTTTCGCGGTTATGCTCGCTCGTCAACATATGCGCTACCCGGCTCGCTCATTCTCCTCCAACACTCCACTACTTGTACACTCCGAATTGATTCGATGATTTCTCACCAGAAGTCGACATCTGTAGCATCAGCAGTGTGCATGGAAGCTGTTGGTCGAAGAGTCCACCGAACAGGAATGACAAACCTGTGATTCGTTTGTATTCTCTGTCAGTTCGGCTTCAGACCAACCTTTAGGAACATGAGGACACAATGCCCACAGATATACGTATGTAGATATAGAAGCAGCAGAGTTAGTATCTGGTGCCTGAACAAAAATTTGGACGGCGCACCACGGACCCCGTATTCGCGGTTATTGTCGCTCGTTCACATTGCGTAACACGATGCCTCTTCTCCTCCAAACATCCCAACATACTTGTTTCACTCCGATTGACAATTGATATTTCTCACCAGATCGAATCTGTAGCATCGCAATGTGCATTCGGACGTGTTGGTCGAAGCGTCCCACGAAGAAATGACAGACTGTGATTCGATGATATTCTCTGGTTCAGTTCGGCTCAGCCAACCTTGAAACGAGGGCACCAATTGCCCAGAATATACCGGATTGATATATAAGAAGGAGCAAGTAGAGTGGGGGGGGAGGCTTGGAGGGGGAGGAGCGAGGGGCCGGGGGGCGGAGAACCTCGGGGGAGGGGGCGGGAGGGCGGGGGGAGGTGGTGGGGGGGGGACGGGGAGAAGGGGGGGAGGGGGGGGGAGGGGGAGTAGGGGGGGGGGAGGAGCGGGGGGGAGGGGGGTGAGGGAGTATCTGGATGCCCTGGTGAACAATTTGACCGGCAGCACACGACGGTTTCGCGGTTTATTTGTTCGCTTCGTCAACATATGCGTACCCGATGCTCTCTCCTCCAAAAATCCACATAACTTGTACCACTCCGAATTGATTGTATTTCTCACCAGATCGAATCGTGTGCAGCATCAGCAGAATGTTGCATGGAAGCTGTTGGTCGAAGATCCACAGAAGATGACAACTGTGATTCGTTGATAATTTCTCTGTTCAAGTTCGGACTCAGCCAACACCTAGGAACGAAGGGCACAACTGCCCGAAGATACGTATGTATTAGATCATAGAACGCAGCAAGTAGTATCTCGGATGCCTAAAACAAAATTTGACGGGCGCCAACGGACCGGTTTCGCGGTTATTGTCGCTCGTCACATCATGCGTACCGATGCCTCTCTTCCATCCAACACATCCACATACTTGATACACTCCGAATTGATTGATTTTCTCAGCCAGAATCGAATCCTGTGGCATCAGTTAGTGTGCATGGAAGCTGTTGGTCGAAGAGTCCACAGAAGACATGACAAACTGTGCATTCGTTAGATAATTCTCTGCTCAGTTTCGTGTGCTCAGGCCAACCTTAGGAACGAGGGCACAATGCCCCAGAATATACGTATGTATATATAGAAGCAGTAGGTAGTATATTTATATATATTTATATATATATATATTTTTAGATTTGAGAAGGCGTACACTGAATTAATATTTTTCTCCTGACGTTTCGATGCAAACTTATACTGGTTGTCACATTTGTCAACGAGTTTGGATCGAAACGTCAAGATAACCGTATTAACTCATTGTACGCCTTCTCAAATCTAATAATATGCATCCTGAGCTGCATGTATTTTCACTCCTATATATACATATATGTATATGTATATATATATATATATACATATATACATATATATCACTAATTGCTTGTAGTGTCTGAATGCGTGAACAAAATAGACATGTATATAGTGATGAAACTAATGTCATTTATTGTGGCCTAGCATCCTTCTTGCGCGGTGAAGCAGACAACTCACGCCGGAACACTCAGCCATCGGCTTCTGAATGGCGAATACGGCTCCGCCATGACCTTGGCTGTTTGTTATTGCGTCAACCCGGTGACTGCCAAAACCACTTTTACGGTAAGATAGGATAATGCGTCCATTTAGAAGTACTGACCGTAAACGAGTAATTACGAAGTGGGAGGACACAGATACTTTCAACTACGTGTGGCTATTTCGGATGTAAACAATTACACCTAAATAGAAATAGCTGGTTACACCCAACAATACTCACTTGCTCAGGTAATACGAAGCAGGATGATTACACCAATATCCATATTTCCGCGCCTCGGGTGAAAACACGTCGTCGGCCTATGGTTACTATGGTGATACTACGTCACGGGTACACATTATATGAACGTATATGATCGCTGACATAAAACGGTAACTAAAACGCTGAACAATCAAGAGGCTGAGAACGTACCGACTTTCTACCGACGATAACTATTCCAGTGACCCTTATAGATCAGTTACCTCGGTTGCACTGTATTAGCAGTCCAGTGAGGCAAGTGACTTGTGTACTAAGAGAATGAGGTATACGACCTTGTATATACATGTGTGTATTTGTTTATGAATATATATATATATATATAAATATATATATATATATGTATATATCACTGTGCTCGTTCGCTGTCAAAGATAAACGGTGAGCACTCGAACAAGACTAGAAAGACAGAAAATGAGAAAGAGAGGGTAGTAAACGGAGCTCGAAACAAAGAGCAAGATTAAGTGATGATAACAGAAAGCCAAGGTGGCCACGTCAGCATTTGAAACCATTTCCAAAAAACAAGCAACACAGTCGAAATATGGAGGGGTGGCACTGGGAGAGATTGAAGCTAAAATGCACCAACAGATGGTCTTTGAATTAGGTAGTTATTGTAGTAATTGTGGTGGTCATCTCACGAATGAAAATAGCGAATGGTTTATAAGGCCTTTGCACTCGAATAGGTTCGGACAACATCGAAGATTATCTTCCCAGGAAAGATAGGTGAATCTAGAAAATCACGAAATACTAACACATACAAGTGTGGTCAGAAACGCGTAAGTAAAGGTTGTGAACGTAGAAGGAAATAAGGAGGATCGACATATTTCATGAAACAGTGTGCAGGGATGAACTAAGTACGAGGTAGATAGACAGCTTTGTGCGAAGAAAGACAATGAGCATGACAAATGATGTTCCCAATGACAATGATGATAGTGGTGATAGATGACTGACTATAGCACTCGCGTATCATTCGTCGTCTTTCATAAGAAATCATGGCTGCCGGAAGATGAAAGGGAAGAAATGCGGGTGCGTACGTGAGTTTGCGATGTGCAAAACTGGCGCCAAAATTAGACGTATTTGAAGGTACGATGTTTCGATAACGTTAGTTTTTTCTTTTGAAACCGTGACGGCTACTATACACGAAGTCTTGGTGAGTCAGGGGACTGAATAAACTAGGACATGCGCATACATCGAATCACAGTCAAGGAGTTCGGCTCACGGGAAAAAAAAGAAAAAGCATCGATTGTTGCGCGCCGGTTCTCACTGAGACTGAACCACTGAGTAGAACTTAACAGCGCATCTGAGTTGTCACAATTATACAGTTGGATAAGAATCGGTATCTGATTTGCATGTGCACACACGTGGTCGCGGATGTGGGTTCATGCGTGGACGAGGTGGGACGGATGCGCTGGAAGCACGCATGCACATTCCAATGCAATTGTATATGGATGCACTTTTCGTGGATGTGATAAGAAAAAAATCGAATGAAAGAACAAAACTCGCAAAGTAGATGTCAGTGAGCACTACAAAAATAATTGCCGTAGAACAAACAAAATTATCAGGTATGGGAGATCAAAGGCAGAGTAAACGGGGGCAAAAATTTAACCAGACTTGTTCATCATAGCTGGACATTGATTTCGCAAATGCTGAACAACAAACAATTTCAGACGGTCAATTTCACGCATACACCGGAGATACCGATTTCGTAAAACCTTGTTCTCCTCGGTCAGATGAACCACTTCTTTTTCCAATCGTTTAATCAAGACAATTTTTCGTTCCCGGCATTTACGAGCCGCGTCTCGATTCCGTGCTCGTTTGCGTTCCAGACGCATGCGAGACTGTTCCGTGGGATCCAACCGTGTATCACGTGAACCCGAATCTGCAGCATGCGTCTGAGACAACGAAGAATTGGAGGACACGGGAGAGGAAGAGGAACGGAAAGCCAACGTAGTGCCGACTGCTGTAGTTACGTGGTCAAAGTCGCCTACCGGATCGGAACCATTGGTCACGGAAGACGGTCTGGTCGCATCATGCTCATCTTGTGGAGAGGAACTGAGTAGTGTATTGGCGCCACGCACGTCGAACTGGTGTGAGACTGTGTGGTCGTTTGCAATCGAGGTTTGGATAAGCAAACGCCAAAACAAAGGATCAGTAGCCAGGGAATGACCTTGGTCAGTAGACAAAGTGGAGCTTAACTCAGCAGCCATTTGCTCTAATTTTAATCCACCAGGTTGAGACAGGAGAGTTCCGGAGGAAATATTGGCATTAGTAACAGGAGCATTGGCCAAATCGACCTGATTTGGTCCAGTGTTGCAGATTTGTAAGCTGGACAAATCTTTGGATGCACCAGGAAGTGTGATAGATAGCGCGTTTTGAAGGGCTGTCTGGACAGAATTCAAGTCACAACTCAGCGAGGATGTATCAATGGTGATTGATTGATCTGCAGCGGTGACTCCAGTTCCCAATTTGCTCAAAGCTTCCGTCAACGGCTGTGGGAGATTGGTTGGAGAACAAAGGATGATTGGCGTTGACACATTAGACTGATGTTGCTGCTGAGCGGCGGCTTGCTGGCAAACAAAATTGAACAGAGTCGGTGAATCAATATCGGCTAGATTGGTCTCTTCAGTTCCCGGTATAGAAGCAGCGGAACGAATGATCGGAGTCAAACAGCCGAAATCTTTGTTCTCTACCAATTTTTGAAGCAGATTGCTGTTTGAGCAGGTGAGAATGCAAACAAATAATGAAAAAAGATAACAGATTATAGCAGGACAACTGTCTCAAAACTGCTAAACGAAAAAGCAGTTAACCAACGGAAAATCATACGTGCGCTGCCTCGGTGCCTTTTAAAACAATAATTAAGTCTCCAACTGAAATGCAGGTAATCGTATGGTGTGCGAAATTCTTTTCACGCCATTCGTTTTTTTTGAGTATTTCCCAAGCGATTGCTACCGCGTGACTTAGGATGGCACAATTTCTGCTGACTAGTGCGCAGCACTTGCTTTATCACATTCACAAAAGAAAGAGAATATTTACAAAAAGCTTTCAAGGTCAATTTGCTGTCATCCGTATCACTTTTTTGTACGACACGCTTGAAGCGTAAGTGCGGGGGAAGAAACATGTCACCGTAATCACTAGAGCCCATTACACGAGGGATGGGGGCAGCAACCTTGACCCTGAAACTTCGAGTCGTGTAGAACCACATAGTCTCTCTAGGTGTGGTGGCGAACCAGATGATAGCGAGTTGCCGTCTAATACTGATGATTAGCAAATCCGGGATTCGAACCTCGGACACTCGATGGCAGTGGCTTAATCCACTTGACAACCTTTGACCGTATTAGGAACTTGCGTGATTCTATGGCACTATTTTCAGACCATGGTTGTTGGTTCCCCTTCATGCTAGTGGCTCAATTGCACTCAGGTTTCAGCTTGCCATAAAAACAATCCAAATTTAGGAACTAGACAGCTCTCAATGGGTGTAAAAATTTGTGTTGGTCGTAGCTTTGGTTGTTGGTTTTCATGGGGTTCTGATCAATGAGCTTGGCGTTCAGGTCGCAAACGATTCATCACCAGTCCAGGAGACACTGTCAGTGCAAGTGGACTTGCAAACACCCTTAGAAAATGGCGTCTATAAGATTTTGATCGGTGCTACTTTATGGATGTGAAACCTCGCCGGATCTGCACTGGCTGATCGCGTTCGATCACTGGAGTTTAGGACCAATCGAACGAGCATGGAATCAATGTGTCAGCTATGCCGAGGCGCAAAGTACGATATTCGGAACTAACTGGGCCTCACTCACGTGAATTGTCATTCTCTGCCCACTGCTGTGACAGTCCATTCATCATTTACTTCACTACATTCTACTCTTGGTCATCAGACAGGATTGAAAATGGCGGCGAGGCAGAAGATTGATGATCTGAAGGAGCTTGAAAATCCAACATCTAATTTAGCCGTGGCGGGACCCTGTCGTCGGCATGTCTCATGATCAGAACATCCACAAACGGCATTTGCATTCTTCTTCCCTTGTGAATTCTATCACGGCACCAGTGTTTGGATGCGTGTGAAATTCTTCCAGTTTGGATTTTTCGAGCATAAAAAATGTGTCGTTCACAAGTCTGATCCAAAGACGAGGCCGGAGGGTTTCGAAGGTTTTGGGTGACGGCACCATAGAAACAACAGTCTACCGAAAGCGACAACACCCGACCGTATATGGAATGACAATAGCAATGACCCAAAATGTCACCTAAGGAGCTGCGTGCGCACCCTGCTTCACCGAGTGAGCACACACTATAGCACAACAGAATTATGAAAAGCGGACACCCGGAGAGCTTCATCAACTCCTGTAGTCGGGGCAGCAAGAAAATAAAAAAGAAGAAAAACACAAAACGCAGTATCACGCTATCATAGTTAGGGAGACATAAGAGGCTACAGAGCGTCTGCTAAAACCGAATCGATCACAAGCTCATCGAGACATTGCGATCCACCTTGGTCAATGGCAAAGATCGTGTAGACCATCACGATCAATCAGGAGTAGTCGACGCCATCCTGCGCATGGAGTGTGATAAGGAGTTCATAACCGAAACAGGCAAGCAACTGTGCACCCATCTACCTAAACAAAGAATAGCCTTGCAACGGGCTGAGCCACAGTCACAAATTTGGAACCTTTGCGCACAGACAGGCCACGAGGTCAACATCGACAACGCAAAAGTGATTGCGCGAGCTAGAAAGAAGAGGGAACGTTTGGTCCTTGAAGCGCTCCATTCGACCAACTCGTTCAATCGACAAGTAGAAATCGATACACATCACATCACCCTAGCAAAACCAAACGATAACAGCGCCACAAGATGGAGAAACCCACAGATGCCCAACACACCAAACCATGTGGAACTAGTTGTCCCAGTCACGCGCTGATTCATTTACGTTTGATAACGAGACCTTCTCTGGATCGAAACGTCAAAAAACACCTTTCACAACTCAGTGCACGCCTTCAGACTTTTTCTATGATATATATGCATATATATATATATATATACCTTGTGGTAAAATCGCGTCTAGATACACACGACTTACGATCATAATGCCAGTTTGTCAGTCAACACAAATTGCGACAGAATGAAGCAAGGCCAGGAGCAAAACAGTATTTCCATTGAAACATTTTTCGTAGAATAAGGTGAGATTATCTATTCTAACGAAATGCTTGGATCATCTGAATGACCGATCGGTTACAGTAAATTGTGATCATAAAAGCCGACGTATCTTATTTTTCATCTTAGGACCTAGAGGACAATAATCAACGAAAAATATTTCGAAGAATCTGAAGTAGATCGAGATGGACTTATTATTATACATCGCTCTGAGTCTAATGGCCGTCAATTTACAATGGTGTTCACGAGCCCAATATTCTTCCTAATGGCTACAGATCATCTTATCCGGCACGTCCTCAAAGTGCGAAGAGGAACAGACACTATTTCGATGGTTAGCCGCGCATAACGTAGTAGTATACGGAATACGCGGCCGCAGAAGGCAGTGACAGTGTGAAGAACGCGGGTCTTTGCTCGGAAAGTGCATTCCTCATGAGATTCCACGAAAGTCCGATGGTGGCGCTGACGTACTAAATGTTGCCCACCATTCAATAAGACAATAATCCTTTGCCTACTTCGAAGACAATGTACGTCACGGGCGATGTAAGAGCCGAATTTTTCCGTTATTGGCTCTGCTGGAGTGCCGTGAAGCGTTGTATCCCTGATCTGAATTGACCAAAAGCTGCATGAACGGAAAAGCCGGTGATCGGCTTTCAAAGATTTGCGAACATTGTTTCGCTCTGCAGAGCAGGTCATTTGACCAAAAAAATCGAGGTGTTGCCATCACTTACACTTGTTTTTAACTAATTACAAACGTTCAGACACGTTAAATACCCGGAACTGCAAGAAAGAAAAAACGTCTGCTCAAAACCTTTTTACATCTTGAGTAGATTAACACCGAGAGAGTGGAATGTCACGAACTACTATGATTAAACCAGCTTTGATATGATCAATTCATTCACTATGCCGGCACTAGGCTCTTGCCGCTTCAGGAAACGTAAGAAACACTGAATATATGCCTAGCCCAACCTCAAACAAAAATGTTGCTTGAATACTCAATATCCATCAAATAACATAGGCGGGTGGTCAAATCAAAAGTTCGGTTGGATAGACAGTACGAACCAAACCTTGAACAACGGGATTCGTTTGGAAAATTGCTCGATCAGTGAAATTATTACGAAAAAGAATGAGCACAGGTATAAGTCGAGATGCGATTAGAGAACCAGAATTCGAGTATTTGGATCATTCCAAATATAGGTCATAATGACTGGTCTACTGCGCAAACAGAAATGTGAGGATTACAGCTCGGTTGAAAGATAAAACAATACCTAGTTTAACGTACTTTCCGAGTTGCTCTGCATCATCTGTTCCGAGGAATCCTCTCAAGCTTTGTGGAGACTGCAGAAGCGCTTCGATGATTTCAACCACAGACCTCTGTGGTGTCCGATCAAACGAAGTGCGGGCTGACGAGTCCATAGGACTGAGCAATAAGTTCAGAGTGGTTGGGCGCTTCACAGCCCCCGTTGAACTTTCCTCAGAATTCGAAGCTGGTTCCATGAGACTGACAACAAGGAGTTATGTACAAGTGGGGCGGCGTGTCCGAATAATTTTTGTCCAAACAAGACCCCAATTTCACGGGGATAAAAAAAGTAGAGGAGAACGGCGCGATAAACGTTTCAATTAATCGATGTACGATGTCCAGAAGTAGACAAAGAAAGGATGCATCTGACGGCTACCAATCCTGGTGTTTGAGAAAGGTAAAAAATGTTATCAAATAAAATCTCCCAAAGAAACCGAAATTCAAAATCAATGAAAAAAGACACTAAAAAATTAATATTCTGTTCCCGCATATGAAGATAAACATGAAATCAAGTAATTAATAGTAACCCATTAGTTGGTGTGGTCACCAACTGACGGATTAAGTTAGTATTCGGCAGGAGTAACCCTCTGAAGACAGATTTCATTCATTGACTCAATAATGCTTCAATTAATAACGCTGATTTTGCTAAATACATGTTTCCATATAAAATCACAGCGTCGTGGATTCATACCATACATAGTCCGACGCATCATCATCATCATCGTTCAGCGTTAAACAGCAAGGCAAGCCTCACTGACCGCTGCCTTTCCCCAGAGCTACACGTTTATATAAAAAGAGTGAATACCCAATGCGAACAGGGAGTGGACCTACACAGGTGGGAAAAGATAAGATGCTGCTGCAGCCAACACACGGAACACAGCCTAACTGTACAAACGCACGTGTTTTC
>LUCM01007362.1:0-11490 GCA_008360955.1 Fasciolopsis buskii
ACACACGGCAACCCTGTTAATTACAGCCCAATCAATCAAACCCACATAGTCTCCAGTATTACGGCATCTTTGATTAGGGACAGCTTTCGTCTACCCTCTTAAACGGAAACTTATTAGCATTGCACAACATGAGTTTTCACAAGAGTCATCCTGCACCACTTGCATGACTGATTGTTTGAACCTTATCACTAAGGTCATCAACGCTGGTAGGTCAGTTTTAGTATTATTTTAGACGCGACGAAAACGTCTCTCGGTATCGCACCTTGGGTTCTTGAATAAAATCGAATCCTGCGGTATAGCTGATCCCATCTCATCTAGATGTTTACCGCACATGTCATCTAGGAACCAGGTGTTTCAGGTTGATCACTTCACATCTGAGCTCAGATTAGTGATCAATGATGTAACCCACGGCAGCGTTCTGGACTCAATTTTGTCCCTGTTGCACGTTAGCGATATGTTCGACGGTAATCGTAACTGTGTCCCTTCTCTCTTTATTGACGACATCAAAATTGTCTACAAATTTCACCCTTGAGGCCTCAGACTCCAGCATCTTTAACATGCCAGTAGAATTACTGCCACTAAATCCCTGATAAAATGACTAAATGATTGAATTCTCTACCGTAAAGAGAAGCATCATGTAAAGTAAAGAGAACTCAACATTCGTAACCATAGCATCCCCACTAACTGTTGAGTTTGCTACACGGGCAGCCAAATGCGCGACCAATATTGTTGCTTACTTACTAGTGAATTAATTAGGCCTCGACCCATGAGGTTCTATGACATTACTTCATTACTACCAATACGGATACAATCCAACTCGGAAATATGCCAACCCCAAAGTGTTATTATTTGGGGCTACAATCTGGGATCAATTAGAAGCCCTAGCCATGAACCCGATCAGCATAGGGGGCGCTAAAACGCTCCAAAAACAGTGCACTGGAGGCCGTTTTTCGAAGAGACATTACATTATAGGGTTGTTTGGCAAATTTGCTGATAGAGTCGTAAATTGAGCATCGCCAGTTTTTGTTTTTCTCCGAAAGCTGAAACAAAGTATATTGGTGACTTCAATCATGAGCAATGCAGTTGATAATTTTAGGAAATGTGGATAAATAACTAGGTGGATAAGCCTCAGTCGGTGAATTTCGTTCATGAAAATTCCTGAAGTTTAAAGAGCATCCGAAGAAATAGTCCTTGAGGCATCCAATGTCCTAGCGAGTCTTACTACGCGGTTTTAATGAGGTCGGGAAAATTCGAAAAACGACCCAGTTCTTCTTTCAAATGGGTACATTTGGTATTCACGTACACATCAGAGGATAGAATCTACATATAGTGCATATTCCGCAGCAATGGCGTTCACTCAATTATTAATGCATTGATCGCTTAACGACGCGGAGTCTACACCTGGTTCTTCCGGTCCCTTGTTGAGTGATGAGTATATTCGTATGCTCATGCTTTGTCTACTGCACGATTCAATACAAGATATGTTTGGTCAATTCATGTCTTCCTCTTTGTTAATGAGAAAATATTTTGGTGACTAAATATCATGGATAATTTAGTTGAGTTGCATTGCACTACAAATACTGACATAAGAGAGCAGCCACAGAAGCGATCAGCGGATTGCCAGCTTGAACGAGCGCAGCCTTGAATTTCGAGGTTTTCGATCTTCCTGTTCTGCACATCAAAAAAATGAACCTTTGGTTAAATTGTCTTGTAGTGTGTTATCAATGGTGCCAGTTATTCGATCTATTATGCGATAATGTAAAGTATTTTGATAAGCACCCCCTGGCAAACCGTTGGGACCCGGATCCGGCGGTCGCATAATTAGGATTCGAGAAATTTTTTCTAACAGGGGTCCAGTTTGCCTGCTTGATAATCATCGGCGATAAAATGAAACTTACTGCCATATGCATCACCTGCCCCATGAGCAGGAAAAGGGAACATCGACTTAGCATGGACTCGGTGCAGAAAACCGACGTCTGAACCACAGCATAGCTTGTGAGTACGGACTGTCTGACTGAATGAATAAACGTCTCAATGGCCATGTTTTTGCATCACTATGACAAAACCAATCAAATCGTTAGCTATAGCAGCGAGCAATGCATCAAGCGGAAGTGTGCATCATTTGAGAATATAAACTATGTCATTCGATAGAGAAATTAGTGTCCTACATGCAGTGTATCCCAAAAACCGAGACCCTTTATTGTCTAGGACGAACTATGTTGGTTGCTGTTGCTGAGCAGGAAATATTCCATTGCCCACGACGATTGCAACAGGGCGTGCACAAGACAATCATTTATGGTACACAATCCTGATAGCTAAAATCAGCATGGAGTACAAAGATTCAGACGGAGTTACGTATGTGCAAAATGCACAGTTGAATGTGTTTATAAACAACAGACTTCAATATACAAAAATCGTGACGAAGTGAGTGTAGGCTGTCGAGGGACGAGGCGGAGGGACTGTGTACAGAATACATCGGCATTCGTGTGGAGAAATCTTGGATCCAACGAGCCAACCGATCGTACAGTATTCTACATGCATAGTCGGAGTAGTTCAGCAAATCGATCAATTGCTTGTTCGAACCCAAAACCGCCTAAATCTGGTCCATTAAGTTTGGTACCTACGGAATGCAAATCGGCAGCCGCGACCACAGCAACAGAGTTGGAACGACTGGCGACTGTTGATGATGGAGGCCCCGAGACCGGTGTGTTTGGATGCGGCGACGGAGCACGATGAAGTGCACGCGCCGTGCTCGAAGACCGGCTACTGGGGCTGTGAGAACAACGGTGACCGAGTGAGTGACGACGACGTGAGCTACGTCCCAGTAGATTGCAGGATTTCTTTAAAACCGAGAGAGTTGAACGGAACAGTGATCATTGACTGAAGGAAAGCTACATATTACAAAAGTATTTTTCGTGAGGATCATCATCGAAAAAATAAGTGAATGGATAAACGGGCTCTGCCTTGGAAAAATATATTAACTTAACAGTATCCTGAATCAAGCCGTTGGAGCGTTCGTACAAGGGACAGTCAGAATGTTTTAAATATATATTAAGTTAAATAAACAAGACAGCTTAGGAATTAGTCTGATAAAGCAGAGAGGCTGGAATCAAACAACGTGGTCAACAATGTAACTTGGTTCCGCGTGCTTTCGTAAATCAACTTCAACACAACGTTTTATATTGGACTCACAACCATGCGCTTTTTCCGAATGAAGTGAAGGACATTATCGGAATCCGCTGAGTGCAGGAACGATCGAAGTAATTTTAGACGCTATGTACACAGTCCGAAGTGCTTAAACACTCAGTCCGCAAGGTCGAAGAGTTGTGTCCTATTATCCACTCAATCCGAATCGCGCAGGGAAGCTCGGTGAAAGGCAGGAGGGCAAGATATCAGTCTAACTAACGCTGATTTTGCACCCAGAAAAGACTTTCAAGAGAGCATAAAAATGTCCCAACGGGGAACACGACCTAATTATCACAAATTAAGGTCCATTTGTGGATTGCGGATTTACTTTGCTTTTGCACCACTTAAGAGCAGAGAAAACATGTGATCCGATTTGTTTAGCACAGTATACGGTCTCGCACTGTTTTGTTGTCTGCGACCCACTCTGTACAGACCGTCAAAACGACCTACTTCAGCCATAGCGTAGCCCATCAGAGTGCATTTCATTGCAATGCTTATGTGCTTAAGAAACACATCACCGGTCCTCTTTGGCTGCCCTATTCCAATCACAGGCCGAGTAACAGAATTCAGGCAGACCAAGAAATTAAATAAAAACACTGCGCCACTTTGATCATATTCATGAAGACAGATGCCACGAGAAACTACTTCGTATACCACTAGTCAATTGCATATGTAACACAATATGCACTCCACTTTTTAATAAGTGGATGAATAAACACTAGAGGAAGACATCACAATTCGGAAAATTCCACCTGTCATGAAATTGGGGTCAATTCCATGAAAGATTACCAGATTAAGTTAGTAACGTTTGCGACCCTAAAACTGGATTACGTAATCCAATAAGAAACTCTTCACTGAGTGTTTACTGCTACGAACTACGATTGTGTGATTGTGGCCTGAGAGACAACGTTGGATGGACTGTGTTGAGTTTCAATAATGAACTAGGATATTGATGAGCCTCTAATCCGGCTTGGCTGACTATCAGAAAAACTCAGATCAGCTTCAAATTGCACATTTTCCACTGGGTAGCTACGACCTTTGCCGTGCACTGGACGATCATGAAAACCGCCGCCTGACAAGTTCTGCTTTACACGCCGTTTTCATTTCATAAACAATTCCGGTGAGAAACATCCCGGTAAAACGATCCGACGTTTTGCATAAGCATAATCTGAACGTTTTCTGAAATGGCTGATAATGACGACGACGCAAGATTTTTCCAATAACCAGCGGTTAGCCTCAACCTAAATCTCTGTCACAAGATTACATCTTGACATGGTGCGACGGCTTGCGTCTCCATGACCCAGCGAGCTATACAAAATGGCTTGTCTCAAACCGGAGATCCCATCACGCCTGGAAGGTCAACGGGCAGAGGCCTAACGAAGTAGTCTCCTGGTCCTCCAAGTTGGGGGTTGATCTGAGTTAGCAGGTTAGTCAGAAAACGGGTGGAAGAAAAATCGAACCGAGAAGATGGGTTTCGACTCAGCTATACCACGATGCCTTGCGATTGAGAACCCTAATCGTTCTTCTGCTTAGTGTCTGGACACCCTAGCAGCACCCGTCCATCAATCCCCATGAGTAACACGCCTACAAATAATTCCATACTGCATCGGTAGTCGCGCAGAATAATGAGGACCACGCTGCCCATTGCATCGAGCGCAGGTGGGGGTGGGTAGTGATAAGTATTGCTACTGCTCAGAATTCCTTCTCTTTTATTCAACTTGTCACTTTGCCCCTATTGCCTACCCATAGTGTCCACACTGATAACACGCCGGATATTCGATTCCCTCAATGTGCACACCTTAATGCAGGCTGGCCAACAGGCGTGTTTGGCTCTGACAGTGGACTCACTTTCGATTGATGTCTGCTGCGCCAGTGAAACACGAATTCAGGATTCGAGAAGAGTAATTCAACTAAATGCATCTAATGTCTCGTCAAGATATTTTCTTCGCACTTCAAGAAGCAGCTCAAGGCGTGAGTCAACGCGGGGTGGAAGTAGTCTTAAGTGAGAAAGCTGAAGCAGCCCTTTCAGACTGGATCCCAGTCAACAGTCGTTTGTGCGTCGTGAGACTGCAGGGATCAGTCGGCGTCCGGAGGGATAGTAGTGTAAAGCGCAGTTTGTCATCTCCGCATAAGGCCCAACGAACTGCAGCACTGACATGCAGAAAGACGAGTTTACGATAACCTCGTCACTCTTTTTCGGAAGAGCAAAGGCTCTGATATTGTAGTGGTAGCAGATAAGTTTAATGCACAAGTTGAAAAACTGAGTGTACCTTAAGCCTGTTTACGTGGGTGATGCGCCTTGCATACTCAGCGAAGATTACGGGTAAGCAATTCTCCAATTCTGTGCGGACAATAACTTATTCCTATTTTGTACGAATTTCCCGACAGTTCATGTCGCACAGCAACGTGGCGCTCTAACTCGACCATATTGCAGTAAACTACTGTTGGCACGGTTCTGTCCAGAACTGGAGATCGTACTGGACCACGTACATCGAATCGGACCATGCGTTAGTTTTATTGCGATTTTTCCGGCAGCTCAACGGCCATCGGCGCAGACCACAAACTCGGCTGGCCGTCGAACGTCTGTGCGATCCAACTGTTCGCAACAGCTATGAACAGAAACTATCCGAAGTAATAAGAACTTCGACGAGCAGCAATGTAGAGGAGCAGTGGGATCAAATTAAGCAGGCTATGCATTTGACAGCAGATTTCGCCGGTGGTCCTAGAGCAAGCGTTCATCAAAAACACTGGATCTTGCAAGCGTCGCTAAGTCTAATGGAGCAAAAACGCCAGCTCCCTAACTGCAACCAGATGAATAAGATGCGCCGGCTGGCGCAGCGTCAGTTGGCAATAAAAACCTTGAGAATGACTGCGAAAACTAGTGGGTTAAGGTAGCCGAAGAGATGGAAATAGCGGCCGCTTCATGTAACAGTCGTACGCCTTCGTAGTTGAGGCCTGAAAAACCCGTGAACTAACTGGTTGAGATAGTGAAGATATGGCAGTTAACCGTGAACAGTGGTGATCATGTTGTCATTTTATATCGAATCAGAATGATTGAAAGAATGCGTTTGTACAGGTATACTATGTTCCGCGTGTTGGCCAGTTCAGCGACTTATCTTTCCCCGCCTGTGTAGGTCCACTTCCTGTTCCCCTTGGATATTCACGCCTTCTATATAAACACGTAACCCTGAAGAAAAGGCAGCGGTCAGTGAGGTTTGCTGTTTAAGACTGAGCGATGATGACCTTGCAGCATCTGTTTACTTTGTCTTGTTGGGTAAAGTAAAAATGACTTTATATAACCGAAAGAAGATTCAAGAAAATAATAAATGTGGCACGCGGGATTGAAAACAATTGCCCACATGCAAATGAACTTCTGACAGATGTCGAATCCGATTCTGTTACCAAATGAACTGGGACTCAGTTGTTCATTACGGATGCATAGACGGGCATATGTGTAACGGACTAAACAGTAGAGAAACATACCAATTCGCTTGTCAACTCTCGCACAAGAAGCTGTTTCTCGACCGGTGACGTCAGCTCACGAAGCAGAATCAACGTAGCTTGTGACAGCATGACGGCCACAGTCATCTCGTGCGCTTGTGCCAACAAAGCGCTGTAAACAGGACAAAATGAATTTCCAACAACTCAACATTCGTAATCTATCGTCAGTTAGTAGGTATGATTGACACACAACGGCATAACATTTAGGGGTGAATCACATTTTCATCGCAGAAAACTTGTCAATTCATCCAGTCAATAACGCCGGGGATGAACTAAAATAAAACTATACCAAAGAAACAATACAAATTAAATTTAGAATATAGGGACTATGTTGTAAAACTTTGTGAAAATCCAAGCAAGCTGCAAGTATGCGCTCACAAACATCGACTACAGTATGGCTGTGTTTAAGTCAGATTTTGCCCTTTGCACTATAAAACACTATTGTAAGGCCAGGTTGTATCAGAATCAAATCCTATTCTGGCTGGGAGATAGATAGGTGAATTAAATGGAATTGGTATCGTAAGACAAGTTTGACGTATGAGCGTAGTGAGAGGAGCATGCCCCATGGTCGCTAGGGCACACTACATGGGGGGAGGGGGAGGGTGAGGGTAACCACGACTCTGAAACTTAGAGTGGTATAAAACCGAACAAGATGTCAAAAGGATCTGGTGTGCTAAACAGCCGGGTGACAACGAACTGTTGAGTACCACCGAAGTGACTGGTGAATTCGGGATCCGAACCTCTGAACTTCTTGAAGCGACAGACGCTTACTTAGTCCACTTGACTATCATCGGTCAATGAGGGGTAACAATCTCACCGGGTGATTTGTATTCTGGGTGAGGCGACAACACGAACTGAAAAGGCTTCAACAGTTTTGTGCTTATTTAGGACATATTTGAAGACAACGTGATAAACTGACGCAGTCCAAATCCCAGTTGCGCCTAAGTGAACACGCGCTTCTTAGGAATCCTATCAAGCATTTCCGTGATCGCCCGCAGTTCATGACTGATCAGGATAAACAACCACAATTCGTCAAAAGTTGGTTTACAGAAACCATACGGAAGAATGAGGGCTACTTACCTCAGCTCGCATGTAGATTTTGTTACTGATGGATCGCCTCGAATGTACCGAGATACCTGTTGGAAACGTGAATAGTACTAGTACAGAATCGAGAGAAGCGAGACAACGACCCATTAAAAGCGAAAAACATCTTATGCCTTCGATCACACATATATATATGACAAATTACGTAGTTTGGTTTATCTGCTTCAAAGCTGTTTTTTGGTAATAAAAACTTGGGCATTGGCCGCCTTTTACCTGCTTTTTAACAGAATCAAACATTGATATCAATCGCACCCCTAGGGGTCAGCCGTAAATGAGATGGGTTCATGTTTACTAAAGAAGCAGCGAAGGACAAGGATTGAAAGCACCAAGGATGTGTGCATTTACGTCGTTGAGATGCCACAAGTATTGATGACATGGAAACAATGAGCGTGTCCCGCCATTAAACAGGAACGTACCCAGCTACATCACTTTGAGACATTGCATCCAAGAAGGGGGGAAAACTGAGCTTCTAGGTTACGAGCTATACTAGGTGTGCAAGATGTTCACCTCTTGATCTGAAGTAATTAACAGGTGTGTGAAAGAAAATACCAATTACCGGCATTCAACGGCTAGCAGATATCGAACGGCGTAGGGCAATATTGCAGACCAAATGTCCGAGATAAGGCTAACATTTCCTCTTTGATATAGACAGTAGAGGAAGGCATCATTCACATATGAGGCATGCGTCATGATGATGATATAGAATAGGAAGTTGGAAGAATTAACAAATACGGAAGTCAATACAATTTATATAAACATTTTATACATATCTTAATCAGTGACCAGCCACGCTAATTACCTAGACGACCAAAAAGAAATCTACACACTATTCGATTCCCGACGTACTAGTTTTCAGAAATCAACAAAGCTAAACGGACGATTCTCAATATTTGACCAGCAAACGTACTTTGAGGAATAAATAACTTAGCGAATGAGCTAGAGTGATCAGCACGCCGAAGGTCAAGTGAGTCGAATTGTCTTCCAAACTTGGTGTGCTGAACACGAGTTGGGTCAAGGGCCGCAGTTCCTGTAGCTCTTCCATCTGCGTAGAATTTAACAGATAAAAAAAGTAATTCAGTCGAGAGAATAAGAGTTATGATTAGGGAATGATGAACGGGGTGCAACGAGGTTTATTGAATAGCGGTTGTGAGATAATTTCAAAGTATCACCTAAGAATCACACGACTGTATAACGGGTAAAAAATTTGATGTTTTGTGGTGTCCATGACGTATCTGCGCATTCATCAAAAGTCCACTGCATAGTGCAGCAATCAGGCCCGCTTCTCTGCATGGCTCAAACGCCTGTCACGTACGGAAGGTGCACGATAACTACTGACGTTTGAGCGCGCTCAATCCCACACAACTGATTAAATAAGATAGAAGTAACTCATCACAGATGCTCAGATTAGACGGACGAAAGTGGGCTTTAAAACAAGCAAATAATGGAAACATGAATCAGTCACTGCATACGTTACGCGCTCCCACACAGACTTCTTTGGTGGACGACATTCTTCAAAGTAAGCGGTGGTTGGAGGATGGGTACAGGCGACTAATTCACAGCATCCCGAAAATTATAAAAACCTTCACTAGCGGATTTGGCCAAACAGATTGTGGCAAACTTTCGGACTGGAGTCCACGAATTTCAATGAAACAAGTCATCATGCTTGGCATCCGCGATTCACAGCCGTTCCTCTCGGATTAATGTCGTAGTTCGAGCGGTGCTTGCAGCACCAACTGGACGTGCATGTGTGAAGGTCCATCCACTGACTTTGTTAGTCATCACTTTTATGCCCGATTTGCTTCTGCGTTCTCCAAAATCAACTTATTTTATGGTTTTACTAGGGAATACATTCACTCACCAGTTTGTATTGTATCGTATAGACTTTTGCGTACAAAAAATTGTCGCATTTCAGTCGAAAAATGTGAGGGTAAAATATAAAATCGAGCAAAAAATAAATTATTAAATAAAATAAAAATTATACTCATCGCCTCGTAAATAATATAAAAGAACTCATCCAGGAATAATGATAACGGAGTAGGACAAGCTATTCAGGAATTCCGCTGAAACCTGGTCACGGTATGTCAAAATTCGTGCCAAGTATGGGACAGTGGAGTTCCTATAGATATTGATTCTGAAGGGCATGGAACGAAAATCGGATCGTGTTGAAATACGAGAGCGAGACTTTGAAAGATCGTTGTACAACGGATGCGTGGGATCGGAAAGAATTTTGTGTGCAAATTTCTCACATGCTGACAAGTGATGATCACATAGTTTAAGGGATATTTCAGTTAGTGATATGAACGACACCTGGCTAATAATTGATAACTCCCGGTGAAGAATTTCAAAGTCTTTTTTAAGGAAAACCTGGATATATAACTGGAGAACAGCAAAGAAGGACTGGAAATACACATTGGTACACAAGTCGGGAGATGGTGTTTTGTTTCACCTTGTAGTGCCGAAGCTTCCTGATTTGAAATGACAACCGTCGGAGACTCTTTGCACAGGTAGAAATGTGAGCAGCCCACTACAGATTTCATCAATATTAACTCCTAGATATTCCACAGAATCAACTCTGGTAAGAATTTCCGAGTTGATGAAAGACGATTCGGATGGGTAGGCCGACCGAAGGAGTGGCAGAACAGACGTTCGAAACATTTAGATGTGTTGAGGTTCAAACCAGCTCGTGCAGAGGAATCATAAACAGAAGATAGGTTCTTGGTAAAGCATTGAAAATCATCGTTGTTCGAAACGACTTGAGAGAGCGCAACATCGTCAGCATACAAAAACGATGATAAGGGGAGCTAGTAAATAAGTCGCTGATGTAAGCAGAAAAAAGAAACGGTGAAAGAACAGCAGCCTGTAGCACCCCTGAGTTGTTAATCAACGGTTTCGAAACTTCACCGTTCATTCGTGTGCACTGGGTTCGGTTAGTAAACAGACAGCCATGCTAATAAAGAACTGGGATAATCAAAGGTTTGCAGTTTGTGCAGTAGAAGAGACTGTGGGACTGAGTCAAATGCCGACGAATAGTCCAGGAAGACGCAACGCACAGATTTCACTGATGCGTTTAAGGACCTAAAAATGTGGTGAAGGAGGGATGTGACAGCGTCAAAAGTGGACCTGTTAGATTTATAGGCGAACTGAAAGGGGTCGTCAGGAGGATACATAGAAGAACGCAAGCGCTGAAGTTGAAGGATAAGCCAACGAAGTGAACCTGTTGCGAGCATTGTACTCGCACACCTATGGTCGCGTTAAAGTATACGGTGAACTGTCACGTTCATTCGAAACGACTAGTGGCGTTCGACAAGGGTGTCCCGTCTCTCCATTCTTGTTCAATTTCGTCAATAACGAGGTGATGGAAGATGCTTTAGGAGGTCTTCGGGATGTAGGAGTCGAACTGGGAAGTGGAGGGAAGCTATGCGACCTAGATTACGCAGACGATGTCGTGTGCCTGTTCGAGCCTGCGGACCATGCACAATGCGCACTAGATAGACTGTGGAGATCGGTTGCTCGGTTTGGCATGCGCTGTGCACCTTCAACGTGTAAAGTGCTGTTACAGGACTGGACGACAGCAGCGCCGAACTTGATACCGGATGGAGACGAAATAACGACTGTCGACCGTTTCACCTGCCTTGGTAGCTGCGTGTCCAACGATGGTAGCTCGGGAGTGGAGGTAAGTATGCGTATATCCAAGGCTCG
>LUCM01007362.1:11500-32394 GCA_008360955.1 Fasciolopsis buskii
GGCAGCTTACGCTGCATTGAAGTACTTGTGGCGTCGGTCTGATATTTCACTGAAGTTGAAAGGTCGTGTGTACTGTGCTGCAGTGCGTTCAGTTCTGTTGTACGGTTGCGAGGGGTGGAGTATGCGTGTGGGCGATGTTCGTCGGTTGGAGGTTTTCGATAACCGATGTTTACGTAGTATGGCTAGGATTGGATGGAGTGACCAGGTGAGTAATATTGAGGTTAGGAATCTGGTATTGGGTGCCACTTCTGAGAATAGCTTGTTTCAGCGTATGAAACTTAGTAGACTACGCCGGTTGGAGTTTGGTCACGTGTTGCATATGACGAACACTCGTCTACCATACCGTGCCCTATTTTGTGTTCCTCCTAAGGAATGGAAGAAGCCATGTGGAGGCCAACATATGACGTGGCAACGTGGAATGAGAAAATGTACAGCGAAGTTAGGTAAAGTAGGTGTCTCACGCCTTCGTGGTTGGGGTCCGAAAGACTCGTCGCTTTTCTGGCTGGAGACACTGAAGGATATGGCAGTGAACCGTGAACGGTGGCGATCGTGCTGTCATTTTCTATCGAGTCAAAATGATTGAAAGAGTGCGTTTGTACAGTTAGACTGTGTTTGGTGTGTTGGCTGCAGCAGCATCTTATCTTTTACCGCCTGCGTAGGTCCACTCCCTGTTCTCGTTGGATATTCACTCTTTTTATATAAACGTGTACCTCTGGGGAAAGGCAGCGGTTAGTGAGGCTTGGCTTGTTGTTTAAAGCTGAACGATGATGATGAGGTGCTTATGTATAGAATGCTCCGTCAGTTCAGGACCGGAAGACGTTAAGGCCATGGGGCGAAAACGTTTTGCTAAAGCAGTAAAAGTGTTAGATTTAGGGATGGGCATAGTGACGGGTCTCCAACGGTCAGGGACGGAAGAAGAGATTAATGACGAGTTAATTAGAGAAGTAAATGCATCAGTCAAAGCCACAGCACCATGCCTTACAAGAACACAGGGCAGATTATCAAGACCAACACCTGTGGTAATTTTAGTGGTGCGCAGAACGTCGAGCACCTCTTCCCTAGAAAAATTTGTAATTGTCATATCACCCTGACCAAATATGACCGGCGCGTAATTGGAAGGATGGATGAAAGCACGACTGATACTGTCGACATCCGCATGAGTTTTCGCATGCTTCTTCTTCTTCCCATAGTCGAATGCTTTGCCAAAAGAATCGATTGTTGTTACCACTCAACAGTTGGCTGGCGAATGTCATGTCGATGCGTGGGATTTCAGCTTTTATTAGGTTGGAAATATACCGCACGCTTGAGTTATTAGGAGATTTGTAGAAGTGCTCCGTGCATCTCCATAGAGATTTCAGTCCTGCCGATGGAGTCTGAAGCTGAACCAGCGATATCCGGGTTCAGCCACGAATCTTGTATGCAGATGACACACGTGTGGACATGGATCGGTGATTGAAGTGTGAGGAACGGATCCGACATTTTCGTTAACAGAGAGCGGATGTTGGTACTCAACAATGCCGGAAAGGACATCTTAGTTGGAAGGGTGCATTTAAGAGCTGCCTGTCAACCAGCACGAGTGCCTCTTTTAGATCGATTAGAAGCTCGTTGATGTGCAGAATCACGGGATCCCGATGAATGTTGCGAAACGACACGACTTTTGAACAAAAGCAATTCCGATCGAGTGTAGCGTCGAACGGGGAACATAATCAAACCAAATATCCGGCAACAAAATGACAAAATAGGATGACACAGAATTGTAGCGCAGCCAATCAAAGGGCGCGCATCAGTTTGATTCATCATACCAACGTGCAATCGATAGCCAAATTTTATCTGACCCAAGCATTGTTGCGCGTTTTACGGATTCAGATGCTTATCAGGCCGTTCTACCTGGTCTCACGGATTGACCCCCGACTCGGCTACTTTAGAGTTTGAAACAACAGTATCATATTTTGTTCCGGATTTGTTTGGATTGGTTTTGTTCTGAGTGTCGCACAAACTTCTAAGGACGAGATCCTGAGTAAAACTCTAGATATTTGAGTCCGTCAAAATGGTTGAGTGAAATATGATACAGAGAGCAAAAGAATCTCTCAGAAGTGAATGTAGATAAGTTACCACTTACCGTGAACAGGGCCAATCGACCGAGAAGTGGCAACTGAGTACAAAGGACGCTTAAACACATGATTAAGTGCCGTACTAGGCAGGTGAGTTCGTTTTCACCGGGACAATTTCCCCTCAGATCCGTTTCCGGAAGGATTTGCGTAGTTACTGCGGCCTGCGGACTGGCCACATCTTGAACACCACGAACCGCTGAACTTCCACTGATACTGGGAGTCTGTGAACGGTGTGGTGAGGCAACGGCAGTTGCATTTCGACTAGAAATCAATAGCGCTTTGTTTGGTGTCCCAGATGAGCTAGTAGTTGTAGGCAGAGGAGTGCCGCTTGTGCTATTTGGACCACTGTTCAAAAGCGTACTGATGGAAGCGCCCGCTTTGCGATCAAAGCGCAATCCGAATCGTTGAAGCAATACAGAACAACAATGTAACTGCCATTCGGTAAGTTCCCAAACGGAGAGAGTAAATTGCGGGCTAGGATTCGGTCCATACGAAGGTAAATACTGAAGATCAACGAAAATAAGGTCACACTGTTACGAAATGTACGGAAATCATCTAAGGGATTTATACAACGTCAAGGAAAGAAAAACAAACCAGTTAGAAGATAAACCGTATAATCGTGCTAGCAAGCTAAAAAAATAGCCAAATCCCAATCATATAGCCAAAGTTACCGATAGCACGGCAAAACACCACTCCACTTCTTTCATATAGCTTTGTCCTAGGCTGTTAAGTGTAAAACTCATGTGACTGCGTGTTCCACGTCCAATGGGCTCCACATCTGAGGGTAATAACGTTGCGCACATTGTCTTAATAATGCCAAACTGACTGATGACCAATCGAGACCAAACATCAAATCAGCGACTGCTAAACCAACACGTTGTTGTTTTGGGTTTGTTTCAGCTGGTGCCAATTTCGGTACATTTTTAAACTGGTTTCGAATTCAAGTGCTGAGTTACTGCCGTTATATATTTTTTTCGTTCAACTATTTTGCGTTGTCCTACATCCAACCTCGTTCCGTCTCCCCGATAGCATCCAGTCGTCTCCAGTTAAGACGTATGATTACTGAAATTGCTCCAGCGTGCATTTCGCCTCCTTTTTTAATAATTATTTCGAACACCAGAACTTTGCCGCGTGTATGGCCAAAGTAGATTAGTAATCAAATTGAGATACGGCAGACGAATGCATGACTTGGTTCGACATTTTGCCAGGGTGGTCAATTCGGCTATCGATAAGGCAAAACGCCAAGAGTGAACATTAAAGCCGATTCAGTAAACTTGAATATTTCTTAATTGTCACGCAATCTTTTTAAAAAAAATCACAAAGGAGCACAGAGAGATGAAGGTTGTGAACATCCATACCGCAATCCACTCACTGGTCTGGCTTTGTCACGATAGAGCACGTTTGTCCCGATCGTTGGGATTCCAGACCCCGACACAAGTGGACTGGCATTTACAGATTGGCCGGATACCAGCAGACGCCAATACAGAGCTCCAATTGCACGAGCCAATTCTAATCGACTGAAAGGAATTAGGCCATCGTGTATAAGATCAGCTGTTTGTGGTAAAGGAGTGAACTGACGTTGAATACGATCCGGTTCGTACAGAGGTTCACACCAGGACCGATATAAAGCCAGTAGTTGTGTGCCGTTCTGAGTACAGAATAAATCCAACAGACGAGCTACCACGGATTTTTGCAGACCGCCCAAACGATCGTGCAACAGACAAAGACAACGCAACTCAATCAGGATGAGATTAATCCAATTCATTGGTCGACTGGATTCCACAGGACCACAAGGTTCAGGATTTGAGTGTTGCTGAATGGGTATTAAAAGTCAAAGCTTGAAGAGAAGCCCAAAAGTAAAGTACAAACAGACGAATACCTAAATTGCAAACTACTAGTTCTCTCCGATAATCTACAACCCTCATCGTCTAAGACGCAGCAGCGATAATTTAGTCTTATTACGACCGCTTCCTCGACTTCTGCTTACGATGTCTTTGGAGCACGGAATTTGCTTGCTGTACTGTCCTCGACTCTTGCAAGAAAAGGAGTCACCTAAATGATTGTTTTCTTCTAAAGTTGATATGATAGATGAGCCATTCATAGAGTCCGAAATGCTCCACAGAATGAAGACTGAAAACAATAAACTCAGTGCTTCGGTTAAATTAGAAGTACGATGTGTTCAAGAAATCTGTATGCACTTGGAAGTACTTGATTAGCATTTGTTGCGAGAGGATACAGGAACAGATGATGGCCAAAGCTCGCACAACTATGTGACCCTGGTGGAATTGATGACAAATGCAGCAGCAGTAACTTTGGAATTGCGAACTGGCGAAATTCTGTGAAACCGTTTCTCTGATTGTCCACATTTGCTGGACTCGCGGCATTTTTTTTAGCAATTTCGTACATTCGTGTTTCTTGGCTCATGTTGAGCGGTTTCAAAATGTTTGGCTGGCTAAGTTCGATGAAGAGATCGCCAGGATTCCATTACCTACTGAAAGTTCAGAGCTGATTATGTCGTCTCGACTAATGATGAAGTATTTAAGATTTAAACACCGAGCTCAGAGATAACAAAAAGCTCACAAATGTATTGATAAAAATATTCTCAGGCTCAATCTCGCCCATTCATTTTACATCTGTGAAGAATCGCTCACAAATGGAGACATGTCCAGTAGTACACAATCGAAGAGAGCCACTTCGGATCTCGTACCAAGTTTCACTATTCGGGCAGATATATTTGTTCCAAAAATCTCATTTCAAATACTTCGTTACGAAATCTATCCTGAACTAGAACACTGAGAACTTGTTCGGTAAATATCATTTTGGAGCCGAATAACCGTAAAAATTGAACAGCAACCAAAAGCTTTCAGCTCCAGTACAACTTCACTGAAATGCTTTAATTCCATGCACCATAAAACTCCATTACAAAAGTTATGGATGAAATTTGGCTTAGTAATCTAGAGTACACTACCTCATCACGTGACAAAAAAAAGGAATTTTTGGGACGAGCGTAAGTGCCCGAATAACAAAATGCAATGGTGATCGGAAACTTTAGTGCAAAGCTTTTCATTTTTCAGTCTCCGCCAAAGTCTTTGATATTTGTTAAAGTTAGTGACCTAGACAACAAAATTGCAAAACAATTGGTTAAAAAACACCCAGCTCCGGAATCAATTAATACGAGGGAAAATCAGACCTATCTGAATCGCCCGCTCACGGACACCGGCTGCAGATTAGCAGACAAATTTATCACGATCGCAACGATATCAAAAATTCAACTTCTCCAGATTTCCCACAGATTTTCTAAGCGCAGCACATTCTGATCAGAAGAGGTTGAAATGCCATGGTATACGAACCGATTCACCAGCCTCATAATCACTATCAACTTGGTTGAAATCCTCATGAAATTAGAAAGAGCAGACCGCATTGGAACTTAAATATTCATTTCAATTTTGTTAGTTGAACCATTATACTTACATAAACGTGGTTTTGAATACCACTTTGCAGTACTGGATGATGGTGAAAGAAAAGTCCGACGATCACAAGTCGGAAGAAACAAAGAAGCCGAAGAAGTTCGAATGCATGTCATCTGTTTTCAGAAGAAATGTTTCCGAACCTGGTTGCAAGACCGATCTCAATGCAACAATGTAAACTCGATCACTGATCGATAGGCTGATGTCGGGTCGACACCAAATTAGTAAACGCTAATCGGGCCTTCTGCAGTGTATGAAGTCCCAGTAAGATGTAAGTACCCAAAATAACAAAGAGGTTGCTCTTTACCCAATTCCACTCCTCCAAGCCAATCCAGAATTCTACCCTTGGAAAATGTAAAACAACCGAAATAAGACGGAAAAGTTATTCACATGGTTCAGATATACTCGCGATTTGCAGAAACTAACTGGATATTCTGGGTCAGATAATCTAAGTATGCGCGGATGATCTACGTATCGTCACAGCCTCGACAGCTTTTACGCCAAGCAGCTCGATGACGCGAATTAAGGTAATAATCTTTGAATTTGGATTTTATCTGCGACCTTTCATTTTTCTTGAATACAAAACACAAGTGCGATTAGTCGACAGTGACATTCCTTAATTCCTGAAATCCAAGTCAAATTCGACCACAATAAACACTTACGACTGCGGTCAATTCATCTTCGTGAATCCACTGGAGCAGTGTGTCCACCGGGGGCCAACTGAGCGCCCGAACCAACAGATCTCCGTATGAGCCAACCACTTGAGCACTGGATAAATTGATGTGGAAATCTGATAATTTTCTTCCGTGACCAACATTGTCATCGTCCTCGTGCTGCATATCCTGCCCTTCAGTGTCCATCTCCTGACTGGGTGTAAACGGTGCATTTATTGCCGGGTCTGAAGGACAGTCGTCAGCGAGTAATACTCGCATCACCAAAACCAAAATGTCGTGACAAAGAGCAGCACCTGTTCGAGACTGAGATTCGTGCACGACGAGGGACAATAGATCGTAACTGGACTGGTTACATAAAAACAAGGCTCTCGTTTTTTGACGTTTAAAACAGGACAACTAGCGTAACTCGCGCCCGGCTCCCATGACTACTGAGTTACGTTTAACCGGAAAGAATTTATTGATCTTGGTCACCAAGTTAAAACGTACAGCATTAACGTGCATGCAGCAGTAATGAACCGTGAATAACATGGGCAAAGGTCCATCGAATAAGCGGCCATGGACAAGAAATGGCGCTGTTTTAGTTCGATAAGTGTTGCCCCCAAGAAAATGGAACAACTCTATTGATTGCACTAGGAAGTGGCGAAAGTGGCCTGTCACGAAAAAGAACCGTGGTCTTTCGCTGTTTACGAAAAAGATGGATTCCGGCAGTAGTGTGCAAATCAAAATTTTCGGTAACCAATCCCAGATGTGAAATGGGCATAAGTACCGAAACTCTCTCAGCAAAACTCAGTGATAAAAACCGGCTGATCGCTCGTATACTCGGTGATGCGAGTGGCTGTTCTTAATGAGTAAGAACAGCCAAAGAACTACAGAATAAATATCCATCACGTAAAGAATCAGTACTTGGCTACGTTAGTCGAGATTGTAAGGTCGAAATGCATTTCCGGTTGGTATTTCTATCACGGATATACATAACTACGCTTTGTCTTACCTTAAAAAGAGGGCATAGTAAACTGAGTGAAAAATTGACTGATTGAAATAGAAAGGTGATCTGCGAATTTACACTTTCAATCATTCACCTCTTTCAGTGTTGCATTGATAAGAAAATGTGAAGTTTTCAGAAAAGTGCCCACAGAAAAAAGAACAATCCAATTGGCAACATTCAGATCGTTCAACTCTCAAATGCTGCTTGATCGACTGAAAAAAGCGCTCATCAAGAATGACGTCTGTTTACTATGGACAAATGCAACCAATATAGTGATACACAAGTAATTGTTTTTAATTACCAGGAACGAGGAGGAATCCGTGGGCAAGGAAAACACGACAGCGATCAATCGTACCAGTAGGCTCCGTGCAACTGCATTCAACGATAGTTGTGGTCTCCAGTTTGTTGTACGTGAGTTTCACGATCAACCCAGACAGCTTACATGTTTAGTTAATGGAACTGCCTACATACTCAAATTTGACACGAGACGCGTAGCCTCATTTCGTTGCCAGCCACTATCACAAACTTGATGATCTTGAAAGCACCTGGCATTTGTGAGAGATAGAAAGCCATAGCCACTGTCGAACTCACGTGTTCAGGGCGGCACGCGACGCGAGTACGCGGAACCTACTTGTACGATTGACTGTTGTCATAGTGTATGCGCCCGCTGCGTGCTTTTTGTCTCTATTAAGTAAATACAATTACATGCTTTACATCCCGTGGATTACATTTCTATAGAATTGTTGACGCCGTCTGGTGTAGTGGCATTCCGCACCACAATTACTGCTGCATTTACTGGTAATCTTACTACTAATATGACTGCTAGGGGTATTCCAACGATCACGGCTGTGAAAGTTCCTATTGCATTTCACTCGTATGCGACGATAAAATCCCATGTGCATGACTGGATTAAGTGACAGCGATTCTTCCCGAAATGGTTCGATTAATTTGCAATCGTTTATTGGACAGAAACCCATAGTAAAAGTGAAAGTAAGTAGCTTTTTAAAGAAACCGAATAAACGCAGTTTGATATGCGCAAGCAACGCAAGGCCTTCAAAGTGAATACCCCCCACTCTCCGCTCTGACCCGTTCTTGGATTCCTAGGCATTTACACCTCTCGCATATAAGTACGTTGATTTTTGGATACCCGGATGGATTCAGTCGCCCCATAATGATCTATCCCCTACATCGAGGTCCCAGTTACACACCACGCCTTCTACCTCGACTATCGCGACTAAAACCAGAGCATTTTTGGTACACGATTAATGACTGTAAAAACTGAAGTAAACTGAACAACCAAACACAAACAAAATTGAAGCATTACGAATAACAACGCGTCGGCTACGTGGTCCAGTTCTACGTGGCGCTTCAGCGTTTGGAATTTTTGGATTATGAAAACCGTGAATTTAGGAAAGGTATTTCTTCAGAAATTACATCCGTTAGCATGAAACCCCACACGGGACATTCCAGCTGGTAACCAAATGACTAGTGAGGTTGAAAATGTCCACTGTGTGATCACTTTTTCCCCTTATTTACCTCTAAGCTATTAAACTTGGAATCCCCAATTATTAGGACTTACGCTCCTTCGGGCAATTTCTACTTTCACAAAAGTTCTGGTGTACATGAACACGATACCAGTGGTGAAAAATGATAACGAAATTCGATACAGAAATGACCATCAAAATGCAGTGCCGTGGGGCATGAAAGGCACCCGAGTAAAGCGAAACCAGACTGACCTGCGAGTACTGTTCCAAAGTGACAATTAGATTGTTGAACACGCCTGTTTGAATAAGGCGACCACATAGTACAGAGGTTACGGATGTTGTATCCCACAGTTTGAGTAGCAGGCTGATGGCCTGACGAAGAGCCTATAAAAAAACAACGTCAAATGTAAGATGTCAAACAGGATCCCCGAAAGACAAGCTGTGCATATAAGGTATAATGGTGAAATCATTGGGGTAATGAGTCTGATGAGACTAGCTGACGACTTCGTCCTTCGTTACTCGACAAATAGTAAGAGGAAAATAATGGTAACAGCTAGATTGATGAGGCGGACGATTCCATTTAGTTGCCAATGCCTCTAACAACGTACGTTTGAATACCTCCGAACCGAAACGATACTGGTTCTGGTGCACGTATCTCCAACAGTTGTTACAGGTATGGCGAACAAAGGGTGTATGCCAATGACCCCTACAGTCTACCAACCCAGCAGTTGTTTCTCACTTAACATGCAATTGCATCCACCATCAACATGGCATTAGTGAGCTGTCTGGCCGCAGTTGCCATTTTGCCGCATAGCCCAGTCGACAGAGAAAAAATCAGCGTTATAAAAGCTAGGTGAAAAGAAACTGACAGAGTTAACTGCAGTTGCGAGTGTGCAGCTGTGAGTTTGATATTCGGGTTTACACTTTTGTTCCGTTTCCCAGATATGCAGACATTCTCAAGACAAGCTCATGAGTGACGCTGAGTTCTTTCAACTCATCAGCAAACCAGTTCAAACTGATTACACACACATGCATCAACGTATCGTGGTACGAATTACGTATGAATCCCAAGAACTCTCCAATACACAACAGTGTGGTTTTATCTGCCATGAAAACCTTTTCAATTTTAAATCCCAAGTTTACAGCGGAACCGATTTAGGGGTGCACAAGTAGAAATACTCTCGGTTGGATCCCCAGCGGTATTACTTCACAATATACGGCATACCACAAATCTTAATGTATAAAGTTAGGGTTTCAGATCATACACACAACGAGATCACCAATTGATCGAACCTATCTCCAAGTGAATGCTGCCAGCGTATTTCTTCTGTTGTTTCTCGGCACAATTGACCAAAATAATTTCACAATTGCATTTCACAATTCATAAAATTAGAGCTTTTCAACATTAACTAGGAGTAGCGAGGTTAATCCAGGCATACGTATGTACCGTCATGGTGCACAGCGTAGCTATGAGAAGGGGTTTACCAAAACTTGCATGAAAACACAAGTAGCAGACATGAATGGCATCATAAAAATTGGAATACGGAATGTGCTGTTTCGTGCAAATTAGCTGGGATACAAAAAAAATCAGGCGGGAATACACTATGGATCACTTTCCCGTGAAAAAAAACCATCCAGTCTACGAATTCTGAGCATGAACAAAATTTCTCGTGAATCAAACGGTCATCCAAGCAGCTGTTAGCCGGGTACTCTTCACACATGTACATCGATACATGAACAAGCGGTACGGACTAGAAACGTACTGCCTCGTCCGCCAACGTCAAATTCGAATAGACTGCCAATTGAGCCACATAGCCGAAAGCGCAATCGATCAAATCGATCTGCAGTTGATCGAATACATCTTCCGATGTCCGGACACCGGATTCTTGTGGTCCGCGGGCTGTGTGAACCAATCGCCACAGTGTGTTGGCACATGCAAGTAAATCTGCGTGCAAATGACGGGCCTGTTCATCCAAACCCGGTCTGACGGTGATGAGAAAGTCAACGAGCTGGCCAAGCCGAACTTGATGTTGAGGTCCATCAACCAACTTGGAACCAGCACTGCGATCGTAATTGGTGGACGGGGGAGCAACCAGAGTTCGATGTTTTAAATAAATTAGAATACAATGAAAATTTGCACTATTTCTGGTATGGAACACAAAAAGCATCAGGATTGGTCACGTTAAGATCAAAAACCAGAACTTTACTAATGCCTATTGTCCGTCGGGCAGGCTGACAAACAAACCACAACGATCTGGATCAGTGGTTATCGATGGGGCAACAGGGCAGAACAAAACAAACAAATGGCTAATGCGGAGGATCAACGATACTAAGAATGAGATAAGGGATAGTTTTTGTCTCAAAGATAACAATTAATCACTTAAGAAGTTCAAGAAAGAAAAACGGATAGAAAAAACTTAGATACACAACCCTAGTTACTGCAAGTCTATCAATGATTTTATGCCGGCAACGGACAAAAGATTTGTAATTTCCAGGTTCTCCTGTCAACGCTCAACCGAATCACAACGATTCGCACAACAAACTTGAAGCGTGAGTACCGTGGAAGGGCCATGCCCAGTAGCCACCAGGGCCCACTACTCAGTGTGGGGAGGAGACCGCAATCTTGACCTTGAAACTCGGAGTGGCATAGGACCACAAGGGTATCACTAAGTCAGACTGAGGAACTATGAGTTATGACTGAATAACGACGGGAAACTACTGACTACTCGAATGACAAAACAAACGGATTTATTGCATGAAGAAATAACAGATCTAATAAATAATAAATGCTCGAAAAAAAATTTTTTCACGAGTTTGGCTAGTTCAGTTCAGGTTCAGCTGGCCCGACCACTAACCTTGGATGAACACGCTATAAAACTGGTTGCCGACTCGCAACATCCGAAAACAATGAGGAAAATTTAATGACCATACGTCAGGAGAACTGTGGAGAATTAGACATTTTCTGAATGTAGGAGCACCACTGAATGTCGCATTTAGCCATATCACCTTTTGCTATGACATGCTTCATGCTTAAGCGTCGAAGAAGAGGCATGCACCATAGCCACCAAGATCCAAAGCACGTGGGAGAGGAACCGGTAACTGTGACTCTGAGATTTGAAGTGAGATTAGAACCATATAAGGTCCCAATGGGTCAGGTGTGGTAATGGGCCGGGCGACAGTAACCGGTGGATCTGGAATTCGACCCTCTAATTCTTTAGATGATAAAAGGTTAATCCGCCTGACCATCATTAGTCAAGACCCTAAACATTGCGTTCGGGGATATCAAGCCAGCGTTCTCGGGACAATCGACCGGCTAACGTTTCTACATCTTCCCGCCACATTATCGAATGACCATCTTGACCGATGTAACAAACATTACCTGTCTCGGGGAACAGTGTATACAGAAGCAGTCGATTTTCGAGTACGAACAAAAGTTATCCCGATCATCCTAACCGATTTAAATTCAGTGCTCTCCTGATCGGTTGGTCTTTGTCATGCAACCGTTATTGGGAAAATTCTTCTACTATATGCTACGAATACTACGAAGACGAAGGTGTATCATCATCATCATCATCATCGTTCACCGTTAAACAGCAAGGCAAGCCTCACTAACCGCTGCCTTTCCCCAGAGGTACACGTTTATATAAAAAGAGTGAATATCCAACGAGAACAGGGAGTGGACCTACACAGGCGGCAAAAGGCAAGATGCTGCTGCAGCCAACACACCAAACACAGTCTAACTGTACAAACGCACTCTTTCAATCATTTTGACTCGATAGAAAATGACAGCACGATCGCCACCGTTCACGGTTCACTGCCATATCCTTCAGTGTCTCCAGCCAGAAAAGCGACGAGTCTTTCGGACCCCAACCACGAAGGCGTGAGACACCTACTTTACCTAACTTCGCTGTACATTTTCTCATTCCACGTTGCCACGTCATATGTTGGCCTCCACATGGCTTCTTCCATTCCTTAGGAGGAACACAAAATAGGGCACGGTATGGTAGACGAGTGTTCGTCATATGCAACACGTGACCAAACTCCAACCGGCGTAGTCTACTAAGTTTCATACGCTGAAACAAGCTATTCTCAGAAGTGGCACCCAATACCAGATTCCTAACCTCAATATTACTCACCTGGTCACTCCATCCAATCCTAGCCATACTACGTAAACATCGGTTATCGAAAACCTCCAACCGACGAACATCGCCCACACGCATACTCCACCCCTCGCAACCGTACAACAGAACTGAACGCACTGCAGCACAGTACACACGACCTTTCAACTTCAGTGAAATATCAGACCGACGCCACAAGTACTTCAATGCAGCGTAAGCTGCCCGAGCCTTGGATATACGCATACTTACCTCCACTCCCGAGCTACCATCGTTGGACACGCAGCTACCAAGGCAGGTGAAACGGTCGACAGTCGTTATTTCGTCTCCATCCGGTATCAAGTTCGGCGCTGCTGTCGTCCAGTCCTGTAACAGCACTTTACACGTTGAAGGTGCACAGCGCATGCCAAACCGAGCAACCGATCTCCACAGTCTATCTAGTGCGCATTGTGCATGGTCCGCAGGCTCGAACAGGCACACGACATCGTCTGCGTAATCTAGGTCGCATAGCTTCCCTCCACTTCCCAGTTCGACTCCTACATCCCGAAGACCTCCTAAAGCATCTTCCATCACCTCGTTATTGACGAAATTGAACAAGAATGGAGAGACGGGACACTCTTGTCGAACGCCACTAGTCGTTTCGAATGAACGTGACAGTTCACCGTATACTTTAACGCGACCATAGGTGTGCGAGTACAATGCTCGCAACAGGTTCATAAACTTCGTTGGCATACCGTTCTGGTGGAGAGCACTGAGTAATGCTGGTCGATCCACGGAGTCGAAAGCATCTTTCAAGCCGAGGAAGACTACGATCGTAGGGCGCCGGTGCGTGTGGCGCGTTTGGAGTATCTGTCGAAGAGTGAATATTTGGTCGATGCAACCTCGACCTGGCCGAAGGTGTTTGAAATCCTAAACGCCTCGCACATCGTACCTCTTTAACGGCCACGATTCGGAGCCTGACTGAAGGACCAATAATACTATTACAATTTAAACTCCATCACTGATCGGTAAATGGATGTCGAGCAGACATCAAAGATGTTTCAACTTGGCAAACGCCGGCCGAGCCTTCTGCTCACGTGTGGAGACCTTAAGCGGCACACAAATTTTTAGGTACGATGCACGTGCTCAAATAACAAAACTTATCCATTGCACTCAACTCCATGATAATTAAGTTTTAGCGTTAAACATCAGCGTAGGCCTCATTGACCAGTCTTCTTTCCAGAGTATAACGTTACGACAGAAAGAATGAATATACAAGATGGACAGAAAGTGGACCTACACAAACGGGAAAAGGAAAGAATGCCGTGGCAGTCAACAGACGGAATAGTCTAACTGTGCAGATACATTTCTTCAATCCTTCGACGTCTCCAACCGGCTGATTAACTGGTCTTGCGAACCGCAACAACAAAGACGTGCAACGCCTGCTTTACTTCAATTCGCTTTACATTTTCTCATTACATGCTGTCATTTCATATGATAACCTCCATGTGGCTTCTTCCACTTCGAAGCACGAGTGGGAAATTAGGCAAGGTTCAGAAGGCGAGTGTTCGCCATACTCACGTGGTCAATTCATACAGTCTTAACGATATTATGCAAGTATCAATGATCAAAAGCCTACAAGCGACGAACACTTTCAGCACACAAGGTCCAAATTTCGTAACTATTCAACAAAGGTGAATGCGTTGCAGCACACTGCGCACGATCTTTCAACTACAACAAAATACCAGGCAGGAGCCAAAAATGATTCATTCCAGCCAGTTTGTCTAGCGCACATTACGTGTTCCGTATATTCAAACAAGCACACAAAGTTGCCACCGCAATCTAGGTAACCTGGCAGTTTACTGCTTTCCAGTTCGATTTCTACATCCTGAGGATCTTATGAGGTGTGCTCCATCATCTCATGGACAACGAAGTTAAACAAGAATGGTGCGATAAATCTATATTTACTTGGCACAGATTAGGTGCCACCGGAATCATGGCGAAGAAGGAAAACAATGAAGGAGAAACGCAACGAAAGAACGTGCGGAAGTCATCGCACATGTTATCAATGGGGATCCTTGATATTTCTATCACCTAGGTGCTGCCCGGTTGTCAAAACCGAAGTGAAGGTTGACTTAGGGGAGGAACCTACCCCGAAACTATGACCACATAATCAAACGCATGAGATTTTAGGGTCACGGAGCCCGCTGATGGTCGCTGAGTGATTTCAGCTTCTCAGTTTTACAAACGTCTACCTTACACCAAAGCACTTTTAACGACGAACGGTGATTATAAACAGAGAAAAGGAACAATGCGAAATGCGAGTCATTTGGAGCGAAAAATAAATGTGGGAGGGAAGAATAAGATCCCCAAGCATTGAAAGGTTGTTTTGGAAGCAAGTGGCGCAACTTCATTGTGGGGATCCAGGAAATGCATTTGAAGTCGGAGTCCGGAG
The DNA here is from genome assembly GCA_008360955.1 of Fasciolopsis buskii. Lineage (NCBI taxonomy): Eukaryota > Metazoa > Platyhelminthes > Trematoda > Plagiorchiida > Fasciolidae > Fasciolopsis > Fasciolopsis buskii. Next base: position 26,771 of record LUCM01007362.1, read on the forward strand.
ACAGACTGGCAAAAAAGCGGTTACCAGAGATGCTGTCTTTATGGTAAGGCAAGGACAAATTCGGGATGATGTTACTGATAAATGAATAATTTATAAATTATGCGCCGCACTGTGCACGCTTCCCGTGTCCGACCACGAGTTAACCTTTACGAAATTGCTCATATGTTTTGGAATGCGCTCCAAATGGAACTTCGAAACGAAATTAAAGCTGACTTCAGTCATGAACGCACTGGCACTGCCATCATCTGCGATGGCGATTCGCAATAAAATTCCAACCATGGGACGTCACAAATCACCAATCTCCGATGGTCTTCCTCAACTTTAGTTCAATGATAGTGGAATGTCTTGCCGCAATTGCACCAACAATCGCTGTGTAAGCTTAATCTTAGTAGTTTTGAGGCCGTATAAGTCATTCTTCGTAGATGGTGCGAGATTCCCGAGGACAGATTCGCGAGAAGCCGAAAGAATTTCACACCGATCGCGAGCGCATCGATCAGACCTTCATCCTCTGACAGTTGTTGGACCAGCGGTACCCATTCTTAAGGAAAACAATTACTGGTCTTCGGCAGTTGCGCTATCCTTAGTTGTACAGGCAAGATTGGATCGTAACAAATTTTTGAATAACAGTAGGCCTGGGAAATCTGTTGGTCCGCAAAAAGTCGCACTGCCATATATCATATCTGCTTGGAGATGATGATTAGAGCTCGCCAAACTACAACGTCTCATCGGAGTGCGACGAGAATCTTTCGTTTTCTTACTTCTTTTTAATTTTACCAAAGAGCTACTGGACTTTTCGTCTTGCCTAAGAAACACGGAAGTTGAGCATCTTTCAGGGAAGAGACTTTGACTTAGAGTATGCGAACGATGTCGCCTTGCTAAGTGACCGTGTAAATGAAGTGGAACAGGATTTTAATCGCCGGTCATTGAGGTACCTTGATATGTCCTTCACACGTTCGACGTACAGTTTACTTCTTTTAATCCTGTATATTTTGCTTCCTTTTATTAATAACAATGTACATCATTTTTCAGGAAAGAGGTCGCGGCCAGCAGAGGGTTCGCAAGTGGGGAAGAAGCTTGTGGTTCTGCTCACCTTTATTGCGCCCAGCTACAAGAAATCGGGGAGTCTGATTAGCTGGGGATCCTAATTGCACTCTGCCATAATGATAGGAATGAGATTAAAACAGGAATAGGGAGAGCTGATGAGAGCGGAATCTGATGTTGCTTGACGGTTTGCAAGCCATCATGAACCAACGAGATATCCAAGATAGCTTTTATCAAGCCGGAGGTTCGTTCAACTCTCAAGGGTTAATGGACAGGCATTTGACGAAGTAGTTTCCTAGTACTCCAAGCTGGGAGTCGATTTTAATTGACGGCTTGTACCTGGAGCGACAGTGAGGCAGGAATTCAGAATCCGACTAGTATAACTCGACAAACAGTGCTTAATATCTCATCAAAATATTTGCTACCCACCTCAGTATATGAAACAGCTCGAGCTGCGGATCAACGCGGTGTGCGAATGGTCCTGCGTGACAGGGATGAAGCGATCCTTTGGATGGATCTCGGTTAATAGTTGCTTAAATTATGTAAGACTCCAAGGGCCCGTCAGCGTTTGAGAGGATAGTTGTGTCCAGCGGAGCTTATTTGTCATCTCGCATGCGCTCCAACAGACGGTTGAAATGACAATCAGAAGGAAGAGTTTCAAGACGAACTCGCCAATCCCGTTCGCAAGAACAAACACTCTGAGTTTGAGTTGGAAAACTTAGTGCATCAAAAGTTTGTTTCAGCGGACACTGCGCCTTGATCGTTCAACATACAGAGCAGAGGATAAGCTTTACCAATCTTGTGCAGAAAATCGTTTATTCCTATCTAGCACTAACTACCTACACAGTTTGCGTCGCACAGCGACATGGCGCTCTAACTCGACAGAGAGACTGAATCAGATGGATCATAACAGTAAGTCAGTAAGCTCTGTTCAAAACTGTAGATCGCACCAACCCAAGTAGGTAAAACAGGACCACGCATCAGTTTTAGTGCGATTTTCTCTGCAGCTTAATGCTCATCGACGCAAACCAGAAATTCGCAAAATGTTCGCAAGATTTGTGAGCAAAAAATATGGCGAACGGTTTGATCAAATTAACGCGATGCACTTCACAATAGGTTTCGCCAGCGGTCCTAGTAAAAACACTGAATCTCGAAAGAATAGCCGAATTTAATGGAGCGAAAATGCTAGATCCTCAACCGCAAGGAAGTAAACACGATGCGACGACACCTGCAACGTCAGGTGACGAGAAGCCTTAAGAAGGATCGTGAAAATTGATGAGTCGAGATAGCCAATGAAACGGAATTAACGACCGTTCAGGTGAAAGTCCAAGACTACTGGAACCTATTGGAGGCATCAGTGGGCGGCGAACTTCGGTTAGCGAAACTGTACGCAGTAGAAATGGGAAGTCCATTCATGAAAGACGTCAAAGACTCGACCGCTGGGCTGAACACTTCAAGTAGCAGTTTAGTTTGCTGATCGCTAATGTAGTCATTCCGACATCAACGACAGCGAATCCATAGGAGCCATTACCCAACTCTCCAGCCGAACTGGAAGTAGAATCGGACGTTGGACTACTGAAGTGGGATGAAACTGACCGATCCAGATGAACTCGAGTTCTTTCCAAATCGAGTGGAGATGCCTTGGTAAAAGCGTGGTGTTTGGGGCGAGGAGTATATATCGTTATCCTGGAGCGCGTCACTGGTCGTGTCCATCTTCAAGGAGGGTACGCGCACTGACTGTACTGACCATTGTGAAACCAACTTAATTCCGGTAGTATTCAAGATAATTGCCTTGATACTGCTGTGCTGTCTGTCCGCGAACAGCACGCCGGATTTTGCCCGGGTCAGGTAGCATCCACCGGGTTTTACCACTCACCAGCTACTTGAAACATGTCACACGCATACATCATCCGACAGTCAGAGGTTTTCTTGACTTGAAAGGCGCCTTCGACTCAGAGGACTGAACAGCGATCTTCACCGGAGGGATATGCCAGAGAGGCGCGTGAACCTCCTGGGGGCACTACACTCGCATACTTTGAGGAACAGTGTATAAAGAGGCAATCGTTCCGCAGGCATGAGCAAAACGTCTTACACACTACATTCTATTTAAATCCAGTGTCTGTTCTGAGAACTGAACCCAGGGCTCAGAAACTGATGTCTCAGTTACTGATAAAATCCTTTCATCAAATTCCACCAACACTACGAAGACAATGATGACCAAACATTGAGTCGTCGCACATCTTTCGCTTTTGATCGTCACAATTCTAAGCCACTGCTCTGTAAACCCGACTTTTACTGGATGAGTGGATGTCATGCCTTAATTCGGTAAACGCCAATCGGATTTTCTGTGTATATACCTGACAAACTATTTTTCCTTTTACAAGAAGCATGTTCGCCTTTGCGCCAATTCAGCTCTTAGACAGCATTTTACTCTTCGAAGGTGCATATCAAACATATCTACGTTATCGTTCAGACGATCGACAAAAACTTTCAACTTGCTTGGAGTTTCACCTACGAGCACCACATCCATCGCATATTCTAAGCCATATAGTTTTCTGTTTGAGCAAATATCAATGCCACTATTCTAACTCGCGGAAAGGACTATCTCCATTACCTTCTTAATGATAAAATAGAAAAGATGAAAGAGAGCAAACCTAACGGCACCACCTCTCGTGGTGAACTTGGGCGAAGGGTTGCATAAGCACCAACTCAGTTTCCGCTGTTTGAGTAGAGATTGAAAAAGTGAAACGAATTCCCCTAGCCCTACTTCGGTGATAGGCAACGCCAGAGAACTGTAGGATCGATTGAATAGAATGTCCCTTTAAAATCGAGGAAGGCAGAGAACTTGGGATTACGGAAGGCGCTTGCTTTCTAACACTTGTAATTCAGAAGATGTGGTCGCAGCAACCCCGTCCATTCTCGCGCGTACGTCCTTCTCTAGCAGTTCTTAACCGGCAGAGAAGGATGTAGGGGAGCAGCTTTAATGTAATTCTTCCTGAATTGATTCCTTTGTAATTTCCACAGCAGGATTTATCACCTTGCGAATCTCAAAAACAGCTAATTCATAACAGCAGTTAAAGCGTTATCACGCTGATGATCAGCCCGTAACATCCCCCAACGTACTGTCTTATATGGCTCTATTGAACATAATTTTCGAGTTGTCAGTCACTTCCTCAGTGTAGTCCATCACCCTAGCATCCATGGATATGTTCTTTCCATTACATTTGCGCATTAATCATGCAATAAAGGAGGAAGAACGTTATTCTTTCAGCATTCGGTCCGAAGCTATAGACTAAGAGTGAGAGATCCTTGAGATGTTTACAATGGTCAACCAATGAATATTTATTGTAGAGCCTATTCGCCAAAGGTTTTCGTGGGAAAACGTACCCGTTCAGTCTGAAAGACGTTATAGGCGGATAAGAACCCGTAGCCATAAGCATGAAATAGCAAAGCATCGCAAATCTCAGCGGATCATGCAGGGGAACTGACCGTGAAAAACGATTCGTCTTCAACCTCAAAGTGAAAACCAGTTTTATGATTCGAGCCTCTAAATGAGAAGCGTTTGATACACTGAAGTACCTGTGAGTATTTGAAAACTATTATTAAAAGAGTAGCAGTGATGATTACTGGACCGAAGTATGATCAGAGCGAGAAATTGGCAACAGAAATAAGATGAGAGGAATGAGAGACGAGCGACTGACACGGAAACACCCACAAAGACTTACGCATGTTGGCAATGGTAATTTACGACGATGCTCAAACACACAGCGAGTTGATTAGCCAGATCGGAAGCCACGGTAAGATCCAGTGACGACTTCTGTGGAATGAAAAAGTACGACGAATCAACACTGCCCGCTAATTATGCAAACGAAAAGGAGGACAAAGCCGAAACAGAGGGAAAGATGAACGTGAAGCAGGTGCAAAAGTTATTGGTGAACAGCGTACACTAATCGAATTGTGGCGAACAAGCATATAAGTTGCAGGCTAGCGTATCCAAGACAAATGAGTCAATATAGTATTGCATTCCTGAACCTCTCATCCGTAGCGAATCGCGATGCATAGATATGCCACTACAGATGCCGGGAGGCAGTGAGAACAAATCAAGCAATAGACCATATATGAAGGAATATGTGCTTATATTGTACCGAAACGATTGTTAAGTAAAATCATACGGTCTGCAATCTCAAAATTTTTAACTCGTGACTTTACTCAACTTCTTGCAGTGGTGAAACAAATGACGAGATGATGCAGAGCCAACAACAATCAAAGCTCAATTGCGAACTATCCATCGAAACTGTATAATTTTGATTGCTACCTCAAAGTAGGACACTTGAGGACCAAAAAACGCACGCATAAAAAACAACAAAAAGTAGTTTAACAGGCAAAATCCGTGCTAACAGCATTGCCCAACCATATCGCTCAATGTCTCCAACTACCGAGTAGTCGGATTTCACAGATTCTATCCTGTAAGACTAAAACTGTTTCGTATGAAGAAGCTCACCGTCGAAGTGTTACTATTTCTTTATATATATATATATATATATATATATATATATATATATATATATATATATATATATATA
>LUCM01007362.1:32484-64024 GCA_008360955.1 Fasciolopsis buskii
AATTATCAACGAATCACAGTTGTGATTCTTCTGTGGACTCTTCGACGAAGAGCTTCCATGCACACTCCTGACGCCACAAATTCGATTCTGGTGAGACATACCGATTCGGAGTGTACAAGTATGTGGATGTTTGGACAAGAGAGCACCGGGTACGCATACCTGACAAGCGATAATAACCGTGAAACCGGTCGTGTGCTCCCGAACAAGTTTTGTTCACTCATCCAGATACTACTTACTGCTTATATATATATATATATATATACTCGCATATGTGTATTCTGGGGCATTCTGCCCTCGTTCCTAAGGTTGGCTCAGCCCAACTGACAAAAAATTATCAACGAATCACAGTTGTGATTCTTCTGTGGACTCTTCGACGAAGAGCTTCCATGCACACTCCTGACGCCACAAATCCGATTCTGGTGAGACATACCAATTCGGAGTGTACAAGCATGTGGATGTTTGGACAAGAGAGCACCGGGTACGCATACCTGGCGAACGGCAATAACCGCGAAACCGATCGTGTGCTCCCGGGCAAATTTTATTCACTCATCCGGATACTACTTAGTGCGTCTCTACATATTTTCATGATGACCAAGCTTAACCCAGCTCAGCGGTAAGTGACATTTCTGATCCCACTCGTAAATCTAGTTGCAATCTTGGGTACCCTTTACATCTTTCCACTAGAAACGCGGGATAATTTAGTTGCCTTTATACGCACGACAGCTAAGCACGTCACTTTTGAGAAAAAGACCGAAGACCACATGAAACTCACCAACTGGTGAAGGCCTCGAATCAGCTGGTCTATCATATAATCGGTCCTTAACGGCTCAAGACATTGATTCAAATGCGGTGCCTCCCCGGTAGGTTTTTCAACTTCCTTCAACCAATCCAAATGAACCATGAGCAAGCATTTCCAACGGCATGTAGCTGCATACAAGGAACTCAGGACTGGATCCATATAATCTGCGGGTGATAGATCCTGTTCAGTGCCACACATGGAGTGCACATCACTGCATGTATTAGCAACCAACTAGAAGGAAGAAATTAACTGAACAAGTAATATGCTACGGTCTAGAAACAGAACATGTAACTACTATATTTTCCTAAACTTCAACTGAAAATATGTCAAAAGTGAATCAAGGCGTATTATTTTGCGCAGCCGTAAAAATAAAGTCTGGTTGTAAAGTGGCAAAATCTCGAGTGTTTTGTATTGCCAGTATTCACTGGTCTTGCGAATAGCAGTTTTCTCCTCCCATAGTCCAACTGATCATCACCCTACCACTCACATCAGACATGTCCGAGTGTCCTTATGGAACCCAGCTTCAGTGTGATCTATGTTCTCAAGTGTTGCAATAAACTCGCAACATTCTGGACTCGATCACTGGAATATTAAAATGCAACAAAAATCAATTTAGGAATAAATGAATCTCTGCACGGCTCACCATCGAATCAGCTTCGTGTTTGATCAGTAATGCTTAATTACATTATTTCAGCTTCATACTTAGAGTGAAAAAATACCATCTAATCGTTTTACTTATGTACAATTATATAAAAAACGTTCCTAGCTACCCACCATTGAACCTAGCGCAATCCAAATGGACAACAGTGGACAACCTGGCGGATATGAAATGCACAGTCAACAGGATCACTTCTTCCAACTTGCGTAAAGAAACGCGTTACTGAAAATCCAACACGTTTGGAGCGATTTTCAAAGGCTTAGCCGTCACGATATTTGGCCTACAGACCGATCCGGATGTTGGATCGTCATGCACACGACAATTGGACCACCTTCAGAGCCGGTTGCATGACATACTCCATAACGGACCCAGCTGGGTTCAAATTTCAGTTTGGAACCCAAAGGTAATGCAGTACGGTTGACAATCACTCATGATTTAAGGAAAATAGATACATATTGCCTCCTCATACTTCGAAGAGTGAGTCGAATCTTGGTAACTTAAAGCAAACATCGTCAAAGTCGGGTTACGTGTTCCGGTTAGAAATGAGTTGCGACTAGGCAACAAATTCAACTTCCTTACCAATTTGCACTATGAGTTCCAGTGTGGGCAAAGCCATATTTCGCTTTGTTCACTATCAGTAGGGTGTTACTTCAATCAGTTTATCATCCTATCTGAGGATACATTCAGACATCCCGTGATGACCATCAATTTATTTTGCAAAACGTCTGATATATTTTCCTACTTGTTTCTACACCATTAATACATTATATTCAGCCACAGTGTAATTTATTGAAAATCCTGATGGTATTACAACGGGGGAAACTGAAGAGATAAAAACCAAAATTGGTGAGTCCCGTCACGTAAAACATGACAGGTGCGAAGCACGGTAAAGTTACCTGAAACCAACATGCGTACGCATCTTTGTTCGCTATTCGATTTACGATTTTTAGAAGCGAATCATCCTGTGATTTTGACTCCGAAAATCTGTCAAATCAAAAAGGGGTAAACACAACTGCAAGTTCACCTAATCACGACAGCGTTGAATAACACTAGGTAAACTTATCTTGTTTTTTTACTTCCTTTTTTAGTGAAACGATAATGAGCATTATTGTAGGATTATAAACTTCTGCAGTGCCAACGGAGAGGACTCACCCTTGAGAACAAAAGAGTTCAAGGCCGAGGATGCTCGCCACATGCCCGCAGTACTCGTGCTCCACCTGAGTGAATTCCATCTGCGAATGTCAGTAAATGCAAAGATAGGTTCAAACACCAAAACATAGTATGCCTACTGACTAGCAAAAAGTAGTTAACCTAAGGAGGCACAAATTTCGTCTGCCTGTCGCCCACACTGAGTAAATACCGACGTGCTATTCTCATAAAAAGCCAACTGCTACAAGAAATGAATTTCCATATCAAATTCCCGTGTCTCGTCAAAGATTCGTTCCTAACAGCGCACTCTTGCTCTACATCGACCAGAAACGGAACTTACAAAAAGAAGCCCTAGGAAAATCTGGCATAGCTTGGAATTGCCGTCCGACCCGATTTCACAGTCGCTCTTTGGATGAAGTGGTTGTCAGAAGGTCTTGGTGTTTGGAATGCAGACCTTCTAACACCAGTCGCAGTGACAATGTCAAAACCGCTGGGACAGGCAGTGTTAAAGTCATGGCTTACTTAAAAATAACTCACTTCGGTTTTGCTGTTCGAATCGAGTAGACGGAACATGGGCTCTGTGAGTAACTCCCAAAAATCTGGCCTGCAACGAAGCGTGGAGGTATGGAAACATTCTCGTGAGAGTAAGAAAGCGGACAGACAGAAAGTCATCTAGGACAGATCATGCACAAGAAGGAGATAGCTAACGATATTGCTCAAGGGCACCATACAGCAGGAGCAAAATGACGAATAATATGAGCCGTCATGAAGTCAATGACAAGGCTGACCTGTTCCCACTGTACATGAGGGCGTGAGTGCACTGAGTGGATGGAAAAACATAATTTAATGGAATCCAATATACTATTTTATGGATGAGAAGAAAACTAGCTATGAAACTGAAGTAAGGATCCCGAAAGGTCATTTGTGGTACCATGCCATCTATGGCCTAACAAATCCACCAGCGTGTGAAAAGAACAAAACTATGTGACAACTGGGGCGGAGTCAGTTTGCAAAGAGAAGAACGGATGTCAAATTGTTAGCTCGTCATGGCCAAGGCAGGCTCACTGGATAACCAGGCGCGAAGTGGTTGAAGCGTCAAAAGACGCAATCGGTTTCCGCGGAGGTAATTCTCGCTTTAAAAGTGCACAAAAGCCTTTAGATTGAACTGGCAAAGAGATTATGTGATCTGCCAATAAATGGGGTTGACGCTGTTGTCTCATACCCATTTACCAGATAAAGCCTTCAAAGGAAAATGAACGAATCAAGGACCATCAGCTGACTCGGAACCACCTTACTGACTTGCGAATAGTATGTCCGTGAAAAACTTTAAACAAAAACCCCATTCCGAGAAATCGCCATAGCTGATCTCGGCACAACGGATTTATTTCATAAAATGAACAAACAATCAAGCGTTTCATTCATAGATTCAGCGTGGTAGGCCCGTTTGGTTGTTAATATGCTGTGTTCAGCAAGCTTCCACAAAAATGGAAATTAAAAGACAGGCAACTAATGAAGATAGCAACTTTCCCCGACAAAACTGGAACGGTAACCACCAGGTAATACTGATAAACGAGCATCAATTGGTCCTTACTTAGATTTGAGCGTGGTCAAATAGGTGTTTGCCTCTTTCAGATACAGTGCCGCAATTAGTTTCGTCACGCTGCCCAGTAGAAGCAATGACAGTTGATCCAATATCCCAGATCCCTGGGTAGTCTGAAACCAAACGGAAACATGGAGTAGACACTGGTATTAGGACAACAGACGCCGGAAAATGTAATCGAGTAGCGGTGAAACGTGATACGAAAAGCTGTTACCACTGGGTACAGGAGGCTGGAGGCTTAGTTTTGGGAAACATTAGGATCTAATTAATCTATCCCCGTTCGCATCATCAACCCGTCTTCACTTTCAATTGGAATCCTAAAGTCACTATTCGCTAAACCGGTTTTCATCCCATTTGGGAATCAGGTAAAAATAAGCCTTGTGATCATAAGATTTGAGCAGCGCATCGGTGATTTGTGAATCCTGGGCTAACGAAAAAACGTTAAGTAGACCGTCTAATAAAGATGTCCAAATGCCTAAGATGCACCCATAAGAATAAAATCTCAATAAGCACATCGGGAAGATCCGCATAGTTGCGATTAAACTCTGACTAGTTCTAATGTAATTTCGAAATATTCTGGAAGATGAATACGAACAAAACACGGATATATGTGAAAGATTTTGCACAGATAAGCATTGAAAAGCCTAGCTTTGGGAGGTCTGATAAGTGTAGACGTGTTCCACACGCGAAACTTTAGATCTCGGCGAGATTCAAACGTAAACTATTTTATTGGGCAGGTTATACCGACTGAAATACAGTGACGCATAGCAGGATATCGAATATTTCTCCTAGGGATCACTGATCGCCCAACTAATCATGCTCGTGAAATCTAACTGGAGGATGTTGGCTAACTCATTGAGGAATATTGCTGCGACAGTGGGGCTTGCCTAGCTGTTTAACGCTAAGCGATGATGATGACGATGATGACGCTGTGACAGTCAAATTACGAAAACGTCATTGTAGTGGATTCCACATGCTGACATCATTAAGGAGGGCAGCAATCAATGGTCCTTAAGCGAAGTATCTGAACACTCTCAAGCGTGGCCTCGTAGTTCAGCCGGCAGAGTACACGTGGCACCACTGCGTGAGTTCGGATCCCGATGAAATCCAACTTTCCACATTTGGCTCTTTTTGCAAATGAATACTGAATCGGTTGAATGTATACCAATTAGCTCCGTCTCCTATCGTTTTTGTCTCATAACTATAGTAAATAATGTGAGATGTTTCGAATAGGTATTAAGATTAAATTCATCGTTACAAACCACGAAAGTACTAATTAATTCTTAACAAGGATATCCATCACATGATTCGGTTAGTGACTGTTAAGCGAAAGCTAAGCAGGACTTCACGAATTCGAGTTGTTCATGAACGATGAAACGAATAAAACAGTTGCAGTGTGATCTTCAGCAGTGAATTATGAATCCATGAGTATTAATTGCAAAGTAAACGTATGAGCACGACTGAAAGGGCATTCCTCATAGTCATTGGAGGCCACTGCATGAGGAGAGGGGAACTCTGAAACTTGGGTCGGCTTAGAAGTGTCAAAGATTTTAATAAGCCACCACCAAAAAGACCGGCGGATCGAAGATTCCAACCTACATTTTGAGGTGACAGCAGTTTAATCCGCCTGATCATCGCCGAGGAACCAATTCATGAACACTTAGGATCAATCCGGTTATTAGGTTTACTGATCATCCAACTAATAAGGTATTTGGTTTTTCAAATTCGGGCTACCTGAATTTCAACGGACTTCCTCCTGGCGTGCGTGAGCTGCAAAATGACATCGGTTGTGGTGGAAATTTTCAAGTTCACATAATGTGTGCACGCGCATGTGGGAAGAAACAGCACTAAAATTAGAGTGCACTGTGCCATGAAAGAAGTGAACATGATTAGCAGTCTGATATGAACGATAAAAGTGACCACTTCAATGGAAGAGTTGCGCAAATAATTGATTTACAATCGGTAAAGAACTAAGCTGAACCGAGCCAAAAGCAAAAATGTCGACACCTTAACATATCAGCGAGACGTAGACCAGGTGACTCCCACTTGGGTTAAGTGGTACGAGGACGAAACGAATGAAGATACAATATTAGCAAAGGTGTTCCTATCAAACTCAGAAGTATGTATACGAGTCGTGTTTGTCATCTTTAATGTTGTACTGTGTAATTGTCAATAATGGCACGAAAAAAATTCAACCCCACCAACCTAATCGGATCATACGTGGTTTCATGCCGATCCGAATTGCAGAGTGACAGTTTCCAGTTTCCTCTTCTCTCCTACATGCCCCCACCCCTGTGTAATGTACCCTAGAGATTGGGCGCGTCCTTTCCAATAGACTCATGCGTGGAACGTAACAAAATACTACACCTCATTACCCATACCCAGATAGAGCACATACTCCTCTTGTGATACCCAACATTTCATAATGGGAAAAAGAATCTGGAAACAAGCCTTAATTGATACATTTAGTAACCCCTCACACTTCTAAGCTCCGCAGGTGACATTGTCAGGTCGAAAATCTACCTGGAAATAAATCAACAGCAACGAAGCAGTTATTACCCCCTCAACTAATCGGCACGCGTTTTGCTGATGCCAACCCATAACAAACCCGCAAACTGCATACATCAGTACAACCACGATGCATATGCCATACTTTTCGACATCCATACCATAGAAGATGTGAATCAGTGTGGCCGTGCGCTAGTTCTGACGACAGCAAAAATTGTGTATTCCAATCTATTTACCTTGATCTTGTTCAATGCAGTCATACAACAATCCAGGCAATCCGGTCTCGTGGAACGCGTCTTGAGCAGACCCACTGAATGCGTCGGAGACGGAGTAAGAAATCGCAGGAATGATACGCTTTTTTTACCCGGTCGATCTGTTGTTGGTGAGGCCAGCACAGTCTCGGCTATCAGATCAAACAGTGCGATCCGAGTAAGAGGATCCTCAAGCACAATCGAAGAAGAGGATGAAGCCAACCGATCGAGCACTGAATCACGAATGACGGCACTTGTATCGAGAGATAGGTAGTCCACTATGTTCACCGAAGTGTGCTGTCCGGAGGAGTGCAAAAAAGAAATGGTGACATGAGTCCAGGTTCAATAGAAACAGGACTTCGCGAGAGAGTCATCAAAACGAAACACGTCTTCTTTTGCACTACTTGTAAAAACGCGCATGGTGGCACTAGCGATACATATTGTACTAATAAGCTTTACATAATAAAGGATTGATTTATAACTCATCAAGTAGGATGAGAATGCGAATAGAAAAATTAAAACAGTGAAATCCAACGAAATGGCTATTGATTATTATGGCAACTCTACCGAGTCCTCATCTGGGTCGATATTTAAAGGGTCACCCTTGCTTTTACTCTTCATCCTGATAGTGCAGTGGAGCTCTGAAACAATGCGGAATGCTTTTCATATAGTCGATGTGTCACAAAAGAAATCCATTGATGGGATTTAGCATAAATCAGTCACTGTTCGTCTTCCAACTACCACTTGCCTCAGCGAATACAGAACACTGACAAAACGAATTTGGGAACGCCTGCAACACTTATCAAAACGACCTCAGTATTGTGAGTTTCAGCAGTCGGTCTAAAAATTCAGCTTGCATTTCTGCGCTTTTTGACTCAAAACTAACACTTGATCGAAACAATGCTACGAACACTTGGATATTCTAACATAGCAACAACTGTGTGTACTTCACGAAAAGTACAGAACTGGCAGTATCCACTCAACAGTCGATAGATGGCAGTTAGATGGTGGGACAACAGAAAAATTGACTGACCTGTGTGAGCCATTTAAGTAGTGTGACTGCACTTCGACATAGACCAGTATGAAAAGGATAGCGCAAATAGGTGAGCAAAACGGCCATGTAATGCTCCCTACTACCCGGATCTACGTAAGCGAGGAGGCTTGCCAACATCGATGCACTCGGCGTCGATGTGGCTTTGCTCGCGGATGCAGGCGTCTCTGAGAGCAGTCCGGCAGCAGATGATTCATTCTGATCCAGCATCGTATGTTCGAAACTGAGCACATGACGAACCAAAGTCAGTCCAAACCAGACTACTGTAGCCAAGCTACGGGTCCCATGCACCTGTGCTAAAGAGCCACCGGCTGCGACAACCGTATTTGAGGGAGTACCGATAGAAAGACTGAAAATTGAAATGAATGAAATATAAGAAATCCGTATGACCATGGAGAGGTGAAAAAATTCGGGCCTAACCTACTGCAAAATAACTATGGCAAAGAAGTTCAATAGGATGCCTTTGAAATCTGTTTTCTCGGACTGTAAATTAGCAATAAGTGCTTGCCGATGGACTCCAATGGATGAGGATAGTTCATAGCCTCCAAAAGCTGACTGTGCCATTTCTCGCCTAGTTTAAAAAGCGTGGCGGGCGAATAAATGTAAGGATTGTAGGACAATATTCGATTCAAAACATTTCAAGACCCTAAGAGGAACCCTTCAAGAACTACGAGTGACTTCAAAATTTTGGACCACATTCAAGGGCTCAATCACGAACGATTTTATTATTTACTATTTAAATTTCGACGGTATTTCACTTCACAAACTACATCACATTGTGTTAGGAAAATCTAGACACAATCTGAAATGGTTTGACGAACCACCACAAACTGGCAATTCAAAACTTGCTGCATTTTTTATTTGATAAGAACAACGCCAAAGTCACCAAGTCTGGTGAGTCATATACCTCACCTGCTGGCCAGTATTTTCAGTAAACATTAAACAACCGATTCTGGTACATAGTACACAGCCGTTGCGTACATTCAAAACTCGGTATACCATAGGACGATGTAAGATACAAGCGAGGAACTGTCAAGCGAACTGGCCACGTCACTTTGATCGTTAGCATGCATGAATGCAAAAAGCATTCTTTGACCCAATTGCTCCTAATCCAATGGTCAATGATGACTGCTAATTGTTCTCTTGAACTGCATGTAGCTAAGACGATAAATGGTTCCGTCGTTTAGTCGACACCGGCGATCGTTTGGCAGTAGCAAGGGCCCCGGAAGCATAAACCGGAAGACTGACAGATTCATTGAAGACGACTGTTGCACTACTGAGAACACAAAAGTAGTTAGCAAGCTTAGTTCGGCTATCACCACCACATCAACAACGTGTTCTGAGTGTCCGTTGTATGTTTTAAAAAATATGTTTACTAAGCTGGAGAATATCTTGATTGAATTTCGACTGGGAGTCGGAGGATCATTTCCAGGCCGATCCTAGAAAAGTTTATTGACTCGGGACATCAGATGGGTAATTATGCTTTCAAAAAGACTTACAAGGTCACGCCAAATGTATCAAAGCTGTTTCCTCGCAAACATCTGGGGCGGATGTCATAACTCCTCGGTTTAACAACCCATCCCTTGGTGTTGAAACGCAATTTGCCGAGTCGTCTTAACCGTCATCGCCTAGAGTCGATGTCATCTTTCAAACAGGATTGGGTGTATCGCGAGGCACAATTACATAATCCGAAATGATAAGGTTGTCATGCAGTAGAAGTGCAGAAAAGTAGACGGAAGTACCCACATTGGGAAAGCAGCAATCTCCGTTAAGGCTCAGTTTAGGTGTTATCGCCAAAATAAATCGTTGACCCGTTTGATCTTGGTCGCATCGATAACGAACGGACTCCGATAGCGACGGTATACTTGAATGACATATTTTTACATCCTTATTACATAAGTGCGGCGAAAGGGGCATGTTTTATAATTTTCAAAACCCGTCGAACAAATGAAGATCAGCAACCATGACCATACAAATTGCAATGATTTAAGACCATATAAGATCTTCGTTGATCGGATGCGACAATGAACCAAGCGAAGACGAACTGCCGAAGAAACTGGTGGATTTGAGGATCGAATTTCGGAGATGACAGATATCTGATGCACTTAACCACTACTGAACTGGAGCGATGAAAAGTGAAATTTAGGGGTTCAGGCGCAATCAACAAATTAGCAATTGAGTAAGATTTTACCCAGTACCTTATCACCAAAACAGCAACTCACCCTTGATCTAACGCTCTGAACTGTGCCAAAAGACAGTGCAATGAGACGGATGAGAATGCGAGGAGATTGTGAATAGCATGTGGACTATCCAGCAAAAGGCGTAGCAATACAGCTTGCAGTGCGGCAATTACGTGCTGTGTCCGCGAAGCCTGGAATGTGTTAGAGAATGCGCGAACGATTGCACTATCCGATTGGCTGGACAAAGATTTGTTCAGTACCGTGCATACCTGTCTCATCTCGGATTCGGGAGCATGAGTAGTCAGCAAGTCGGTCAGAAGAATAAAACTGTGCTCGGCTGATGTAAATGAAGGAGACAAACAAACAGAGCACGATAAAAGAGATAATCCGGTTAGACTGGCTCTTTGTATTCTACAATAATGCATAAGACGCAAGGTTATAAAGAATAGTGAACACTGACGATAATCCTAAAATTTTGAAAAACAACCACAAAAAGGATATATTTCATGTAGGTACACTTAAGAATCTGAAAAAAAACCATAGCATTATCAAGAATAACAAGCAACGAAGACGCTCAGACTTGGAACGGAAAGCTACGGGACATCCCAATAGATTAAGTACAGCAATGGGTTGGTTGTCATTGACTTGTTGTGCACTCCCGACGCACGTGATTTTGGACCATCTTACAAACACGTCCTAAAGTCTGATGCAGCATCAATTTCGAAACCCTTTTCAAAATTACCTGGAAAATCTTTTCCTCAAGTTCCCACATGAATTCGGTTGAAGAGTCGTCTCCAAACGTCAGAGAATTTCAGGAATTGTGGCTCTGGAGGGATACTGTCACCTGAATCGATATCACATCTGACCTACTTCTAGTTCCAGGGTCACGATCGAAGAATGTATACCAAGCACTGAAGCCCACAGTGTATCCCACTTCCGGAACACTGATCTCCTAATGATACAACGAAAAGATGGGATCGGAAGTGTTACTGAACCGACTTGCAATCAATCATCAAATCGGACGACCACTGAAGAATCCGAACATCGTACCAACAGGGTGGTCAATGTTTTAAAGCACTAGATAGCCGTACGTTCGCATCAGCAAAATGTATCTGACGGGATAAAGTGAAAATAAAGATACATTCAAACTGCACGGCAAATCAGACTGACGTTTTCAGTTTCAGGGCTATAGTTGCCGATCCGCCGCTATTGTGTGACCCTTAGCAGCCACGAGGCATGCCCCTTACAATCCCACAATCCCGGACAACCATAAGTACCTTGGAACGCGTTTGTTTCAAGTTTATGTCAAACACCGGTCTTCTAAGCATTTTTCACTGCCACCGTATTACTGAAAGTCGGTGGGGGTTTTTTATAACGTTTTTTGAGTTAGTTTGATAGATAAGGTGTACCGAATATGCGGTAGAATCCGCCACACAGGAGTAAGGGGTCGGACACCATGACCCAGAAACTTTGAGTGTCACAGAGCCATGTCAAGTCGAAAAAAGATCAGATGTGGTACTGACTGAAAGAACAACATATTCCGTCCCCAATCAGCGACCGCCTGATATGGGATCTGAGTCGCTGACGCTTTTTGGAGGAACAGACGACTAGTCCACTTGACCATCGCCATTAAGTACACGTAAAGTGCTTGTCTAGTTTACCTTTCACTGGGTGTTACTGATTTACGTCCATCGGCACATCTTGCTTGCTTCTGCTTTCGATACGTGTTCATTTACGTGCTAATCCCATGCTTCACTAAAAGTGTCGAATACAGTACAATCTTGCAGACACAACATAATCTCGACAAATGCATTAATGGTGAGAATCCAATTTTCTGCGAACTAATTAGCACTCCTTGGAGAGGCCGGTTACGCGCATTTTAATCTTGCGGAAATTCTCGTTTCGCAGCACATATTAATTATAAATTAATATACTCTAGATCACAGAATTTCAGCTGTGCCATACTCGGATGGGTTCCTAATTCTAAAGATCCTATCGCCAACCAGCCGAGGCAGTGACCAATGAGACCACCGACTGCGCTGTATGAACGTTTGGTCCGGCTCATCTTGTCATACACAAACCGCAATGCGCCACTTTTACGGTGGAGAAGAAATGTAATCCGTGAAGTTCAAATTTCTCTTTTCTGTACTAACAAACTGGTAATCTTGAAACTACTGTAAACGTATCACGACGCCCAACGAAACACCTGCTAATTAATAATCATCTGATGACATCCATAGACAGACCGACAATGTAGGCTTCTTTCGCTTAAAAATCCGGAACAGTGTTTAACTAAATACATGTATCAAAATATTACTGGTCTCACAGAAAATCAAAAGTAGCCATCAAGGACACTGTGAATACACCTTGCGTTAAAGTGACAACAATTGCCAGTCATGAAGTGCACTTTAGTGTTCTAAAGTCGATATTCGAAGCACAAGTCGTGAGGACAGAGTGAAGGACCAAGTGAACGCGGAGAAATTTCCGGTCGACTAGTCAACTCTGTACAGTAACGCAGAGAATACAACGAAATCAAACTTCTGCTGCGAAGACAAATGCAGCGAAAAAGTGTTATGATTTTACGCAGTAGACACATCCCACATGATAACTTTCATGTCAACCAATCAAAGTTTGTCTGTTCCATGCGATCACTTTTTACAAGTCATTGTCTTTCATGAACAATCAAAAATGTCCGAGTTGATTGTGGACCACGGGCATAGAGCCCAACTATCGGAATTTCGTAGAGCGGCACGTCTCATGACGAACATACGTGCAACTTGTTTTATTGCATCACGTGATTGTTTTAACCAATTACATAGCGCGTGACTTGTTTGATGGTTCACATTTTTCAAGGGGCACTTTTATTTCGCAACGAATGGCCAATACATTCGAATTTGAATTTAGTTACAGTTGGACCTCACCCTAGAAGTCACCAACATCATTTTTACATGAAATAATTCACCATGTGATATCATCACTCAACTCACCATAAAGAAACCATGGAAGCACTGTACAGCTGTTTCATCCTTGTTAGGAATCATCAGCAACATCATGTGGTGAAGTTCAACAAACCGTTCAGAGCCTGCCCGGTAGCCTAATGGCTAAAACGTTGGACTCTAAATCGTTCGTCCCGGGTTCGCGTCCCAGTTGGGGCGCGGTGGATATGCACTGCTGATGATTCCTAACAAGGATGAAACAGCTGTACAGTGCTTCCATGGTTTCTTTATGGTGAGTTGAGTGATGATATCACATGGTGAATTATTTCATGTAAAAATTACTTTCCCGAATTGTGGATAAGTCGTAGAATGTGAAACAATTTTATCATTCTGCCACACAGATGCGTAGCACGAAGATGACAAATTTATTTGTTTCACCGTCTGTGCAAAATCCCTAAATTTACAGTTTGGCTCGTTATCTCTCATTTCCTTTTTTTGTGTTGTTTGCCCTAAGCCGAATTATTCCGATCAGATATTTATCGACTTTTTTGTTTAACATTTCCTGCCTATTTTTTTCGAAATGAGGTTTAACTTTTTATAAAATATCAGGCAGGAAATGTTTTTTCTTGTTGGAAGGAGTTTTTTCAATCTACCACTGTTCCTTCTTGTTCTAAGTGGCTATGAAATTTCGTAGGACTGTTAAAATCCATAGTAAACGTGGCTTCCTTTCTGCAGCGTTTATACACAAACCTAATGGCGACCAAGTCTCAAAACAAATATCCGAGGACCACCAAAATCCCGAATGCCTAACTGGGGATGTAACATATGATGAAATTGAAAAGGAACAATCAAGACAGTGAGTTTTTTTTTATTTTTTACCCTATGCATTCTGAATGGCATGAATAAATGACTTAATTATTGATAACCCATTTTGTTCCATTTTTTCTGCCAAACTCACCAAGTAGATAATTGTAGCCATATGTTTGCTACTACTTATAAAGGTATTGGAAACTAAGGACGTTCAAGTAAGTGTTCCAAAGTCCATTTATACGAATAAAGGAGTAGGGNTCTTTGGCTCTCAGTCCAAAACTGAACTACGCTTTGTTGTCATCCTACTTGGAATTTTTGTCTGGTTTGCTCACCGGTGTCAAATGGATGTGTACACTCACGCGATCGGAACTCACGGATCCCATTCCCGAGTCGATTGAGATGTGGATCAACCAGGCGGTTGAGTTACTCCAAGGCGGTCTGATGGTTACAATTAACGGAGTTCTCGCTACGATCTCCACGATTTCGAAACCCGATCAATGGCTTCTGTCCACTTCTGCGTCTGCTAGTACAGATAGCGATCGATTATGTTTAGCTTTGGGTAAGTTCAGCTCTTGATACTTATTTGGTTATTGAGAAAAATGTTAATCCATAAATCACGGCATGTTGCGAAAATGATGTTACATTTTAGTAGTAGGAGATTGAATGTTTACATGAAATAATTCACCATGTGATATCATCACTCAACTCACCATAAAGAAACCATGGAAGCACTGTACAGCTGTTTCATCCTTGTTAGGAATCATCAGCAGTGCATATCCACCGCGCCCCAACTGGGACGCGAACCCGGGACGAACGATTGTGAGTCGAACGCCTTAGCCATTACGCTACCGGGCAGGCTCTGAACGGTTTGTTGAACTTCACCACATGATGTTGCTGATGATTCCTAACAAGGATGAAACAGCTGTACAGTGCTTCCATGGTTTCTTTATGGTGAGTTGAGTGATGATATCACATGGTGAATTATTTCATGTAAACATTCAATCTCCTACTACTAAAATGTAACATCATTTTCGCAACATGCCGTGATTTATGGATTAACATTTTTCTCAATAACCAAATAAGTATCAAGAGCTGAACTTACCCAAAGCTAAACATAATCGATCGCTATCTGTACTAGCAGACGCAGAAGTGGACAGAAGCCATTGATCGGGTTTCGAAATCGTGGAGATCGTAGCGAGAACTCCGTTAATTGTAACCATCAGACCGCCTTGGAGTAACTCAACCGCCTGGTTGATCCACATCTCAATCGACTCGGGAATGGGATCCGTGAGTTCCGATCGCGTGAGTGTACACATCCATTTGACACCGGTGAGCAAACCAGACAAAAATTCCAAGTAGGATGACAACAAAGCGTAGTTCAGTTTTGGACTGAGAGCCAAAGACGATGTAATCGGGGCACCGTCGATGGTTGCTGCTTTTCCAACGCACGAGAACAGAGGATCAGTCAGATAGGAAGCGCTTAACGAGAACACAGGTCTGGTTGTATGTAGGGAGAAAAGAAGATTTGTTATTCATACTTACCAAATTCGATCAAAAAATAGAGAAAAACAAACACAAAACACTGCCAGCAAAAACCGACGTGGTCTTTTCAGCATAGTTTAGGGATAATTAACTTCGTTTGATTGAATGATTCTCATTAACAAATCGTAGGAAATGGGTGATAAACCGGTGGGGATCACTTATAAAGAGCAGAACAAATGGATTATGCGGCACACCTCCAGATGATAAATAAAGAAACAGATACCAGCTGAGACATGAGGACAAACTAATGAACATGTTTGTTTACAGTGGACATTTTATGGTCAAAATGAAGAAAAGCGTTCTTCCAGAACAGATCAGTAAAATGGTTCTCCTAAAGCGCCATTTGAACATTATCCATGCATTTAATGCCAATTCGAAACGCGTAATGTCCAGTGGAACTTTTATGAAGCCCATAAGAATGTAGATTTCACAAGGGAATGGAGTCCGTTGATGTATTTCTATCACGTTAGTTAGATGGATCATTCCAGTGATCTGCTTACCACAAAAAAAAACGTGGACATGTTAATTCATACACCACAGCAATTCTTTCCCACTAAATCGGAAACACAATTTTAATACATTGTCAGCAAAATAAGATCACGAAGATGTGGTTGCGTGAGATCACTGATAAAAACTCAAGAAGGATCAGGCGAATTTATTTCCAGGACGGAATTCCAGAAAATTTCTTCAACAGGAGTATGGAAAACAAGGATATTACCGCCTCCCTCCAAACCATCAAAAAGAAGCCTGTCTACCTCATCATCCTGTTTAGAGGAGATGTAATATATGGTAACGAGTAGCTCAGAAGCAAAAATAGAATAAATTGTTGCCGCAGAATATCACACTCGCTTATGTCTCGATCAGTCCATACGCTCAAAGACGAAAGAAGGATTTCCCGGTGGGAAATTCGCAGTATTGTGAACCTATTAATCGCACCTGTGAAGCAAATCAAGCGGGTCGAATCGTAAAACAACTGTTCGGTCGTATAAGAGAATCGTATCGGAGTAGGTTGTGTCAAGTTCTCGTGAAGATCGAATAAACGGCAATCACAAAGGCGACTGATCGAATCATCAAACGATTTAAATCTACGGCTAACAAAAGAGTTAGAGATTAAACCCTATCTATCCCCGAATCGACAGCGTTTCCACTGAACTAATACCCCTACGGGCTCGGGAGCAATAGGTAAAATCTGAATATACCATGGCAACCGATTAGGATCTTTGTGACTTGACCATCATCTACACAGCCGCATTACAGCAACCTACGCATCATATACGATGGCAGACAGCAAATTGCTATCGAATAGCTCGCCAGCACACCTGACCTAATGAAACCTTACGTGGCTTCGTCGCCTTTATTCTCAAGGTCACGGCTGTCAATTCCGCATCCGCGTGTAGTGGACCCCGGTAGCAATGGGGCATGCTCCTTTCACTAAAGTCATACATCAAGCACATCATGAAAAAATAAACATCGCAGACAAGAAACTATCACCCGTAGACCTTAATACGGTGGCCAATCAACGGTCTAATAGACTCAGACTCAATAAACAAGCCTTGCAGAGAAATGCGTTTGCCGCTCGCTCAGCTAGTCCTCTCACAACCACGCTGTTAGGATATCAAAGTAACGAGGCAAACCTGACTATCTCTTCCAAATAAGGTCATCATATCATTCAACGCATTATTCTACCGATAAATGACGGATATTATTCCATATATTCCACATGTGCATGCAGCAGGACAAAAGGTCAACTGCGGTTAGGACAAGCATGACTGAAAGTCAACAACGTTCATTCCAAATGGCACTTACTCAACAACGGCATATAATGAGGGGGGAGGGGACATAAGACCTACTCAGATGAGCGTCCACTTCGGATTACTGTCAATTGTGGAAAAAATCGATTCGCCTCGGTCACTAGCACGTGATTCCACAACGTTGTGTGCTCGGTGAGAAGCGTGACTGTGCCTGTAGCAGCAATAAAGGAGAGAGTGGATCCAAACAATCGCAGCGCACTGGGAACAATCTGCTTCATTAGGAAGTCCGGAATTGAGGCGACAGAACTTCGACTGCTTCGCATCCGCCCCAACTCTGTCAGCTCAGCGGACATGTTGATTATGCGTTGAATCAATAGCCAAACATCCTCCATCAGATACAGGCAAATGGGAACATGGACTCGAGCCTGAACGAAAAGGAGCAGCATGGAGTGAAGAGCCAGTGAAAGTAACAGAGAACACTAAACGAATAGAGTTGAACAGGATTTCAGAAAGGCTGTTGAGTGCACAAGGTTGAGTTAATTTTACTGCAAATGTCATAATGTGAATCGTTTGTTTCGTACACGTTGGAATGTGGCGACCCAAACAGGATCAACCGAAGGCTGTCGATCATTCTGATCCACACCCGAGGACTCGGATCACATTATGGTTCATGCCCGCTTTTGTTTGTGGTCCCACCAGCACGAAAACCACGCATCCTGCACATCTTATTCTAGATGACAATCGTCTGCTTCAATTATAGTCAGAGGTCGCAAATTGGTTGTTGCCACGACAAAATGCCTAGAATCCAAATGAACACTTGGAGTAGATCAAACAAGTCCCGTCCTCAGCAGAAACTGCCACGTGGGACTCCAGATGATGTAAATCTTAGAAATGGTGGATATACGCAACCTCAGTTGCTCTGTTGGAGACGTACAATGAGACGTACAGACCCCTTGAACGTCAACTGCCCAGGAGCCTCAGAAGCTATCGTGAGCAGTGGACGGACAAATGTATGAAAATGGAGAGCGGAGTGGCTATCGCAATCATTACCGACTGATCAGGAATACGGATCGATTCCAACTGAGTGTATGTGAGGTGATTCAGGAAGCCGATAGCTTAGTGATTCACGACAGACTGGATAGCATAGATCCCGTTGTACAACTGGGTTGGAGTCCGCGAGACTCCCCAAACGATGGTTGGGGACAGCAATACGGCTCAATGTTCCAGTCATTGATATATCTGCACCCGAAACCTTTCACTTTTCTTCAATAAAGTTCATATTATCTTTCCGCAGTCTTTTACTGTTTTCGGTTCTCTTTTTTCTCTTGAGTAGATGGTACTGTGAGGTAGCAACCAATACCAGAGCATTTTGGTGCAAGGCTAACCGTAGTAAATACTACACTGAAATGATATCGTTAAAACACGAACAAATCCATAAGCCACGCGGCAATGTGATGTCTGCGGCGAGCGTATCACAGAGTTTTTACATTTGTCCTGCCCAATCTGCTAGACAGGTCTAATGGGAGAAGACGAAAGAATCAAATCACTAGTCGTTAGCTCGTCTTGGACAAAACCTATGCCTTTCAGTTTGTACTTGGGTTTGCAAACGCTAGAGGTGCAACGGTGAACAAGGCAGAACGGTGCCAACGACATAACTTTCAAGACTTTTTCTTAGACAAACTTGGCTTGGATAAGTAGAAAAGTTTCAAAGGAAGCAGATGTAGCACCAGACATCTGAAAGCTACCGGTCATCAGTCCACAGGCCACGATTTAATTCGGAAATCCTGCTTCGCCAAATCAGCCCCATGATGAAACGTTTTCAACTTCACATGATGTTATAGCTTACATACCTCCAAATTCCAGACAACTATATACGATGGCTACATTAGGTCGGAGAAGCGGTCAGGCCTTGCAAATCAATGCGCAGATATTAGACGCCACCCACCTATAGTGAAATGATTGGTGGACAACATTTGGGTGTACATGACGAAAACATTTTGTCTATGAAGTAGCCTCTGCAAAATATAAAAACCGACAGAAGTTGACTAACCATGGAAACTTTCATTAAATAGATGCAAAACCTAGGAATCCGAGATTCCTTCCGTCGATGAAGTCTTCGCTCTTCACCGGAAAGCCATCTTTCGCCGACTTTGGTTAACCCCTAGGAAAAATTGATGCCCGTTCACAGACCGACCATTGGTCACTAGCGGAAGAAAAACAGAACAAGTCACACGTGACAAAAAAGTTCCTTCGCGAGTGCTTCAGACACTTAACCCTGGTAGACCTGGACCCCAACACCACGCGCATCAGGTTGTCAAGTCAAGTGCTCCAACTAAGGTTCTCAAAGAAAATCTTTGATCGCGATGTTGATTTCCTTTATTTCCTCTTGAGGTCTTATCTCCCAACCGATCGATGATCTCGGTTGGTAGGAGTGAGAGAAATTAGAGTTTATATGGGAAATCAGTCTCTTCATCTCCATGTCGACTTTTAAACCAAGATTTGGACAAATTTTGAGCTGTCGACATTAAAAATGTGAGGAATTAATCGACGTGGATCAGGACCGGCTTTCGACTGTAGCACGCAATGGAAAGTGTTTAAAAGACCTAGTTCTCAGGGACTTAAATCGAGAAGGTCATTGGTGAGCATTGATTGATTCAGCGAACAACTAGTCTCAAACACTAATAACGATTATATTAGAACGAAGATAGCACTGCAGAAAGTTCGCGTCGAGACGTGGACAATGCACACAGATCACTATGCAATTGTAAAACCTGTTTCGAGAAAAGGTAGCCAAGGTAGCCGAAACGTCAGCTAATTACACATCCCACTGACAGTGCTGTTACTGACTTTTGAACAACTGCATACGTAAATTCATCATGTTGCGCATCGACTTTTCGATGCACGTCGAACCTCGTTCGGTCTAGATTTGTTTAAACACGGTTCACTTCATTTCACTTTATTCAATCGGCTCGACAGTTCTGACCAAAATATTGTGCTAGTACTATCTAAATTGCAACAAAAGACTATTAGCGTGGACATAGTAGGGAGAAAAAGACAAACGATAGGATTACACAGACGAAGAAACAGTGCGAATAGAAGAATAGAGAAAAGACAAAATGAAGACTAAATGGAAAGAGTGAAACAGAGGAAGAAAAAAGAAAAATAAGAAAGATGACCTGTGCACATACCTCTACACAAGCGGTCATAAACTGTACCAGCTGTTGAATTCGAAGCAGTTGATCGAGTAGAGCCGTGTAGATGACATCGTGAGACCCTTGCAGACGACAAGCCAGTTCCCGCGTGATTCGTCCGGTTTTGGCACGTGGAGGAATCGACTGATGCTGCGTCAGAGTATGACCACGGTCTATGGAAGACCGAATTTCATTCAGAATGACCAAGCCCCGATCTACTTCATATGCAATCACATTCCAAACGGGATATTCTTGTTTCCAACTGATCCAACCTAGATCTTTGAAATGAAGAAAATAAACAGATTGGAAAATAGAAATAACTATTTTTCTAGTGTTAAAAAACTCCAATGTGCAATGCCAAATCAGCGTGATTTTAGAATTGGAGTAAGTGCATATCTATCGAAGTTGTTTTTTTACTACTCATCAGCTGAAGAGATAAAAGCTGATTCGACAATATAATACTTATTGCGTTCAACGCACTCGATATGCTCGAAAATGATTCATTCGATTAAAGGATTTTGATGACTATAAATGTGGACCAGGTCCCACTTTTTACCAAAACCTTGCGCTACCCCGCACACTCATCGAATGGCTGCTTTTACTAACAAACCAGCAAATGACAAAGTGCTATTTCGCAGAGACTCACTAACTGTTCCATGAAGATATGGAGTATTAATGTGTTGCAGGTTGTATGGTAGAATGGTATTTTTGACATCATTTATCACTGTAAACGCTTCACTCTTCGGTTGTTGGAACATGGGAGAAAGCTTCTCACTAGAATCGCATTTGAATCGTTAGGAGCAGGAATGGATAAGTCCATTTAAGAATCAAACGGTGATTCGTCAGAGGACTTTCGTTAGTCATGCAAGACTAACCTTCAGAAAAGTGTGCTTCCGGGGAAATCTTGTTCATCCGTCCGTATGCGAAAAATACTACTGAGAATAATGGGAGAAAGCTATTAGCAACTCTCAGGTTAGACAAAGAGTACTGAATCACGGGGATAAGCCAGCAGTTTAGTTTAGAAAGCTGGGTTGTACAAATGTCGGCGGTGGTCAAACAAATTAGGTGTTTGGACGTGAAGATCACACGTTTAAATCCTCCCATTTCCGGTCAACTAACCCAATTGGCAACCCTCTGTCGGCCGCAAACTCCCTCCTGAAAATAATACACAGTTATTACATTAATAAAAGAAGCACAAGGAAAAAATAAAGGAAAAATACGGATTATTTAGGGCAATTGACGACACGGTGGAGGAGCCTGGAAGAGCTGGCTTGTGATGAACCCCACAGGCATGTTTCACTTTCCATTCTGTCACACCTTTCTCTTTTTTGTCGTGGTTCCGGTGTCAGAATTGCAAAATAAATAATATTATTAGAGATAGATGGGTTACGGAGCGATCATATCTCTGTTGATGCTCACTGTTCTGTGACATAGATAGTAAATAGCAGACTAGTCGATTTTTATAACCACTGAGATCATTACACGATGTGATGAAAAGAGATGAAAATCTTAGTCAGCAGACTGGCTCTCACAGGTCCAATTCGGTTGCCGCATTATGGTTCATGAGATCAATCCACACAACAGTAAAAGATTAGGAGGTCGCAGTCCGTGACGTCCTTATATCCGAAACCTTCCTTCTTTTTTAGTAGCTAACAGTAGTTGTAGTGGCAGTTACTGTTGTACCAGTAGTAGTAGTAGTAGTAGTAGTAGTAGCAGTAGTATTAGTAGTGGTAGTATCGCCTTACAGCCATTCTTCAACTGTTCACCGCTCATATCGTTTCAGAACAGACAGTGCTGAGGTAACAACTTAAATCACAGACACTGGTGAAAGACAATTGTTTGCGAAACCCGAATCCATAGAGAGCCATCCCTACTAAAATGGTGCTCACGACCAATTGTTGCTTGAACTGCTATTGTCACCGGCTTTCACTAACTATATTCTTTTGTGAAATGCTTGGAGCATGAGTGTAGTAGAAGCGGCGCGCTCATAATCCCTAGGGCCCACAACAAGGGGAGACTGGCAACCGTGATCTTGAAACGTGCAGTGGCACAGAAACACATAAAATCTCCTTAAGTCAGGTGTGACAGCGAATCACCATCTACCGCCAAAGAACAAGACGGAGACCCTGTGTAAATCGAAAAACTCAGGAGTGAAGCAGGTGCTTGCCCGTTCAGAAAAAATCGTATTGCCCGATAACCTCTACCTCGATTATTTCATACTGTTGTGGAACAATATTTACTTTAACCATATGAGTGAAGAAGCACAACACTCATCATCATCGTTCAGTGTTAAACAAAAAGGCGACCACAGATAACTGTCGCCAGTTCACCATATTACGTGCTGGAACAGGATGTGTTTACAAGGACCCATAAGGGGGAAAAACGTCATACCAGCCAATAAACAGAATACAATCTAACTGTTCAAGCACACTTTTCCCATCATCCGGACTCAAAAGAAAATGATAACACGACCGCCGACTCCCAAAGGTTGGCTTCCATATTCTTCAATGTCTCAAGCTGGGGAGCTTTTGAACCCAAACCACGAAAATGTGAAACACCTAGTTTACCCATGTCCGCCGTACATTGACATTTCCTCAGGATATGTTAGACATCGCTATCATCATCGTTCAGCAAGGCAAGACTCACTGACCGCTGGCTTTTCCCCACAATGAATATCCAAGGGGAACAAGGAATGGACCTACAAGGGTGGGAAAAGATTAGAATGCTGCTGTAGCCAACACACACAATCTAACTGTACAAACATACGTCTTCAATCATTCTGATTCGATAGAAAATGACCACACGATCACCACCGTTCGTGATTCTCAAGCCACCTATTTGACGGGTCTTTCGGACCCCAACCAACAGGACGTGAGACACTGGCTTTACCGAGGTTCGCCCCGCTTCTTTACATTCCATGTTGCCACATCATCTGCTGACCTCCACATGAGGAACACCCCCGTGTCTCGCATTCATACAACAGAACTGAGCGCAATCCGGAAAAGTAAACACGACTTTTCAACTTGAGTGGAACATCAGGCAGACGGAGTAGGCCACTCAAGACTTGGATATACACGTCCTCACATCCACCACCATGCTGCTATCTTTCGACAAGATCCCAATGTAAGTGAAATGATCTACAGTGGTTAGTTTCTTTCTGAGTGTCAAGTGCAATACTACGGTGGCCTAATCACGTAAAAGCGCCTTGCACTTTAAAGCTCCAAAGTATATGCTGAATCGAGCTACAGCCCTCGTGTCTGTCTAGTGCACGTTCCGCACGTTCCGCAGATTCGAACAAACACACAAGGTCGTCTGCATAATCTAGGTTGTAGCTTTCAACATTTGCCAGTTTGATACCCACATCCTGAAGACCACCCAAAGTATTCTCCCTTACTTCGTCCATGACGGAGGTAAACAAGAATGGGGAAATGGGACGCCCTAGTCGAACACTGTTACAAATTTCGAATGAACGTGATGGTTCGCCGTATACCCACAGGCGAGTAAGTGTAAAGCTCGCAGGAGGTTCCCGAACTTCTCTAACATATCTTTCCGGTGGAGAGCACTAAATAACCGTTTGGACGACTAGGTGAAGGCGCCTTTCAAGTAAAGAAAAATCAGAACTGTCGGGTAAGGGAGTGCGTCGAGTGTTTTAAGTGCATGGCAAAGGGTAGAACCCTAGTCGACCAAACCTCGACCTGCACGAAATTCGGCCTGCTATTCTCGACAATTACTCTTGTGAACCGGTGTCAAACGGCGCAGCAAAATCAAAGCTAAAACCTTAGAAACTATCGGAATTAAACTAATCTCGCGATGATTGCTACGACCGTCGCATATGCCTTTCTTGAAGATGGGTACAATCAGTGGCTGACCTCATGATTCCTGAATAGATTCTTCGTTTCAAATATCATGGAGAAAGGAGGTAAGTGCTCTTAGCAAGATAACTCTACCTAGTTTGAAAAGAACTGGAAGGAATTCATAAGGATCGGCCGCTTTTCCCTCTCCAGCAGTCGAATATTCGACTCTACTTCTAGTTCCGTTGGGGGATCAAGTGACACATCCTAAGGATTCGCAGCTATTGACGTTGGGATAACCATAATAGAGCGCACCCAGCTAAACTGGTCCTTAAAGTGTTCAGTCCAACCGTCGAGTCTCTATTATACCGTGCCATGAATGAGCTCTCTGTTTCTATCGCATAACCGAATTTCACCGCTCACTGGCGTCGTATATGCGCTTAAACAGTTCTGACTGTTAACAGAAGCTGCTAATTCCATTCACTCAACCAGTTTAACACAACGGCTTTCACTGTCATAGTTAGGGAATACCATCGTACCTTAATAACGTTACAGTCAGAGAGCCGCTGATTCTTGTCCGTTAGAATGTGTGACTCTTGAGAAATCAGGTGTCCTTGACGGAAATCTGATCACGAATCCTAGGAGAACGTTGCTGCCAAGCGCATCGCCCGCTTGATTTGATCCCAGTGCTCAGCCACATTCCTGTTCAACGGAGTACTTAGCTCGTCCGATAATTTCCTGTTCGTAATTGATATGGATATCCCGATCGGGAAGGCATTGTATGGTTTTGAGGTTTGCGTCGATGGTCACTGAGTTTCAGCCAAAATTTCGTTAAAACTAATGCATGACACGATTCTATGTAAGTGGACCAGTAGAATCTCGTTTTGAATAGATGCGCGCCAACGGAAGCTTCCCGCGATATGATTCATCTGACTCAGATTACACGCGCAATTGGAGCATCATGTCGATGCGTGGGGCGAATTGGGCTGGAAACTAATAACACGCAATTTTTCCTGAGTTATTTCGGAATTATGTAAAAATATCCGGAATCGAGTGGAAACATGCCTGTTTTACGAGACCTTGCAATAGCAGATCAACTTGCAGATAATCAGACTGCCTCACAATGCGTACGTACAAACGGGCTCATGTAGAATGGATCACACTTCAGAACTACACAAACGAGATTTCAGTAGGCCGGTTGAATGGCAATTCCGAATAGTTTTTGACGTAATTTCGAAACAATGCGGGAAATGGTAGATAGGAGTAGTCCATTGTGTGCACAAAACTGTAACAGTCTATCTCCGTTATCTGCACGTTGAGTGGACAAGGCGCAACCCCCATCTAAACAGGTTTCTGGTGCATATGAGCTTCAAAATCATCTCCTACGCTACACCGTTAGAGCCTTTACTCTTCCGAGAGAGTGAAGAGTTCGTTATAAAACTCGTTCTTATGCGTCTGTCGTAGTACGTGGGAGGTGACAAACAAGTTGTGCTAAATGCACTTATTCTTCCGAATGCCAAATGACCGTTGGAGTCTTACGGTGCGGAAACGACTATGACTTTTCGCTGACGCGGCAGGTATCAATCGAAATTTGAATCCATTGTGAGCACTAAACAGGCCTGTCGATTGGTCAGCATGTGTGCGTATTGAAGGAGCCGAGATTCGGTGGCTAACGCGGTTTGAGAGAATGTGAGCCAATAGATTTGAGATGACTTACGATATTTACTTGACAATGAACCGTTACAAGTATCGGGCATGTTGTCAGTGTGATTACCATGGATCGGAAGAGAGAGCAAAGGTAGACCGATGGGAACAGAAGACAGTGATATACATATCACTACCCACCCTGCGATGAGCAATGCGGTCCCGATTAAACTCCGCGACGAACGATGCAGTAGGTGATTCATGCGGGGTTTTGGACGGGTACTGCTAGGGAGTATTACCGCAAGAGAACGATAAGGGTTCTCAATTAAAGCCTTTGGTTCTAACAAGATCCTGTCCGCAAAGCAACCTGATTGACATAAAATAAAGCACGACAGTGGAAGAAGGAAACTACGGTGATTTATTGCCACGGATTAATTGAGTCATAAACAGTGGCAGAAGTTAAACCCAGAGATTCGGTCCGTAAATTTCAACATAAGGATCGTTTGATCATTACCGATGGGTCCAGCAAACCAGTGTTCGCACAAACAATTTCTGTTGAAGACCGGTGGTAGTCAAGCGGTCAGAATTGTGGGATTTCAAACTGAAGGTGGGGGGTACGATTCCGATCATTGCCAATAAACTTCCCTGTCTGGCAGTTTTTCGATGACTGTGACTCTCTTCCCGAAAATGATGTACTTCGTGGTTTTGTTAGTAAAGGGAAATAGAGAATAATAAATAAATAAAAATAAAAATGGGACATAATAATACGAACACAAAGGAAAAGTGATTATTACCCGGCTCCACTTTCCCTCGAGTCCCCGCGATTAGTCGAATCCCCGCGTACAAGGAAGATGGAGATGCATATCTATTACGATCTCCCGCTGATCCTGATCGTTGTTTCCAATCAACACCGAGCAAGGTGCGTGACTGAGTTAGCGCAAACACATTCGAGGAGTGGATGGCTTGATCACCACGATCGAGTTGCGGATATAACGAAGCAGGTGCTTGTTGTACCATACGCTGCAGTTCCGCCGTGAACGGCTCGGTCAAGTAAGGCAATGCAGTGATTAGTTCGGAGATCAGATGAACCAGTGAATCAGAGGCATCTTCAGCCTCGTTGTCTGCCAGTGAATTCCAATTTGCAGCGGGAACCATCAGAGCCGTGCACAGATGAAGCAGGCTCAGATCACACGGGAATCCTGAACGATGGAAAATATCGTGATAAAAATATGAGTGTGGGAGAATAATGCAACCAATCGCAACGTAGTAAGTACTCGGTCGATTGTGTAAGTAGGCGCAACCCATGTAATTTGTCCAGATTAATTTTGTTCTGCATTGTTTTAGCTTGCACAGACGCAACCTTGCAAATGATGATACGGTTGTGCGCCGAGTGCGAGAAAATATATTTTAGAAACTTAAAGAGAGCGATACATAACCACTGACCTTTAAAAGAGACCTATTGCCAGTAGCGTGCAGATCTCGAACAGAACTAAGAACCAAGTTGTTATATGCTTAGAACATGAGATACGCTATGATCTACTATACCAAAGAATACAACCGGAAACCAAGATCCTGAAATTTTGAATGGCACAGAGCCCCATAAGACGGGACAATGTACCGAGTGACGGCAAATCTCTGTCAGACAATAAAGCGAATAATGGCGATGAAACTTAGACCTTAGATCTTCCATCCATTCGACCATCAATTGCTGTGAAGTTTGATTTCGATAAGTAAATGGGTGTAATGTCAACGTCATCTAAAAATACCTAATTAACACTGGGAGTGGTCATCACATCAACTTCACAAAACGCGGTACAACAGTCAATCAAAGGTGATCATTTTCATACAAAAGCCTTGGTATACGCTCCCAGGATCAGTTATTGAGATTTAGGAAACATTCAAAACAGAAAAGCCCATTAACTTGCCAAAGGGAACACCGTAGGCCTACTTCCGAATAAGGTGTGATGAAATAAAAAGGAAGTACAAAAAGTTTTGTTTTCTGTAATACTGTATCATCCGCTCACCTTCCGCTAATGATTCAATCAATCCGGCAATACGTTGTCCGATCCCGGACGCCTCGAACTCTGTCGATGAGCTAGTGTCCCGCACACGAACTGTCAATGGGGCATAGTGCGCTACAACACATAGCACACGTGCGAACAGTCGAATGTACGCAATCCGATTGGGTGACTGTGCAGACTTGGTCGCAGTTGCGATTGGTGTTGGTGCTGAAGAGAGTGGAGTCATCGGGCCATCCAAAGTCCACAGTACCACATGCTGTGCTAAAAGACAGAGGAGGTCGAACACGGCCACGTGCGCACAAAAGTCAATCACACTGATGTCGGTATTATCTTGTATTGGAGGGAATTCTAGGAGGCCATTTGATTCTACCTGAGGATGCTGCTTGAAGAAAGTAAAAAGAGATCTGAGTGACACGGCGAACAGATCTACCGAATGCGTCAAACAGTACGACAGGAATACATATATCTTTGGTCGTGAATTAAAACAATAACCCCGCTCAAATTAGTGAAACTAGCTTCCTTGTATGTAAATCATGGATAACATGAATATTCGATGCGTTCGAAATGAATTTGTAAAGGTCATGATATTATCGAAGTGAGATTGCGTGATTCGTACTTGAATGTTGCAGGTCAGCGCCCAGGAAATGTTTCAAATATCGCCTCGCATCGTCTGCCTTTATGTCGCGATGGAAGCTGGGTGGCACAGAGACTGGTATAATATGAATACATGGATAGGCATGGAATTCGTAAGACCCCAATCAGGCAAAAAAATAATCTAACCATTTTAATTATCCCTGGCAATTTAAAACCAGTGCGCATTCAAAATGAAGACTTCAATTCTTGTATAGTGGACCAAAGGATCAAACTTTTAGAATCAGTAAACAAATATAAGCGAACAGAAAACTCACGCTTCGAACAGGTCGTCCTAAATCGGTCAGTTGATCAGACAGAAAAGTGAAAACTCCAAGTATACCGATTGCTGACTGTGCATACTGACCTGCGACCAGATGGGCGGTTTCACTCACCTCGACCCAATCATCGTGACCGGAAGTCTTACGATCGTCTGTTGTGACCCATTCGTTGGAAATCGCATCACCCGCATCCAACCGACGATGAAAATCTGGGGCGGCTGATGGGGCGAAGGCGATCGCACAAACCGCGCCGAACAGAAGCAATGGCCCGTGAACGGGACTGTCACCAAGTCCAGACAGACTAGCTAGTAAACGATTGAGTAGATGTGAATCGTATAAAAAGTGGGCACATTCTGGTCCCCTCTTGCCTGACGAGTGTGTGGTCTTTCGACGGGCATCGGACAGCTTTGACGCATGCGAATTTGGAATTGTGCCTTCGATTGTCTCTCTAGAACTGAAATTTCGCAGTGAGGTTTAAGAGTGAATCAGCTTGCTAGGATATTGAATCTGAACCCCTGCAAAACCAGGACTAGGCATCCGTGTAGCGACAAAAGTATGCCCTCCACCCCAACATTTTATATTCTTTACACTAGTAGTGGCAAAACAATACATATAGTTATTTTAGTAAATTTCGCGGCCGACTGTAGGCTGCTGAATGGAGATACGATCGGTGATGGGCACATTCCAACTTGTGATTTATTCGTGCAAAATGTCAAAATGTCGAGCATTTGATTATCACTGTCCGGGGACCGGTGAACCTTGACTCTGAGACTTGTAGTATGGATTTGTATAAGATCGTGAAAGGTCAGGTATGGTACCTCGTCAGAGGAGAGAATTGCTATCAGACACCAGGAGCCGAACATGTTGGTCCCTTGCTGAAGTCATCTCCCGCAATTTCTGCTCTTCCGTTTCTCTCTCTTCGTTTGTAATTCTTCTGGTGATCTTGTTTGTTACCCAGAGGTTTTTGCTTTTGGTTTCGCACCAATTCCACTCTACCCAGTTTTCTTACATCTCCGACTTCTTCCTCTTCCATTGTCCTTTCTTTTCCTTCATATTAGCGCCAGGAAGATCAGCCAAACACTGGACGTTCCTAAACCACCCGATCCGGCCGGCATCCCATTTATCGTCCTTAAAATATGTGCCCTTGAATTGGCCCATCTTTTACGTCGCTTCTTCTGGCTTCCTCTTAAACTTTCTAGCTTCCCAACCGCCTAGAAACACATCACGATTTCTCCTGGTCCTAGACACGGTGATCCCACTGGTCCTGGCGACTATCATCCGATTTCCCTCACACCTGTTATTTCAAAAGTATTTAAAACTTTGATCGCCCACCAACTGCGTTCGTTTTTCGAGCGCCAATATGGTTCCCGTTCTCGCCGTTCGACAGACGATTTACTTGACCCCCGTCACACACACACACACACACACATCTGGCCGGCTTCACTCGACAACCAGGGGCAAACATACCTGCTCTCGCTCGACATTTCTAAGGCTTTCGACTGAGTTTGGCACGAAGGTCTTTGTTCAAAACTGTTCACGTCCGCATTCTCCCCGTCTCCTGTATCGGAAGCATAAAGTTTCCTCAGAAAGCGAATCATCCGGAGAGTGCTTTCGACATAATCGCGGTTAGTACTTTGAGTGACTGCTTCTGATTGGGGCCGATTCCCTTCTCCATTCGTTGGCGTCGTGCTCCGCTCTAAATTACATCATATCTGAGTTTGTTTCTCGCGCTGCCCGCAAAGTTGGTTCTGTTCCGTGCCAGATATTTGTTCACCCAGCTCGTGTTTTTCTATTGTACAAAGCTCAAATCCGCCCCACAATCAAATAACACAGCGACTTGTGGGGGTGAAGATTCGTCTACTTCGCTTTCGATTCTTGATCGGGTTCAACGAAAGGCCACCTGATTGGTCGACGAGCCTTCACTAACATTCACCGACCCATCATCAGACAGTTGCTTTGCTACGCCTTTTCTATCATCATTGCTTTGGTTTTTATTCTTCGGAACTTGCTTCAGCAGATCCTCTTCCTGCAAACCTTTCTCGCTTTCCCCACATACAGGCAGTTAGTCACCCCTGTCAGGTTTCTGTTGCTCGGTGTTGCACTTCTTTGTTTTAATCTTCTTTTTCCCCCGGAATTTCAAACTGTGGAACACGCTCCCACCTTCTGTATCCCTGCACTTGAAACCTCTCAACTTTCAAGAGCAGGATCAATAAATCATTACAGTGTATCTTCGGACCATGGGTTCTAACCTTTATACTGCATTTAACCTTATATGTAATAAATTTATATACATATACGTGTATATGCTAAACAACGGGGCTAATCCAAAATGGATAGACTGCGTCCGAAAAGATAAAGTTATTCATGACAACTTTAATCAGAAATTGAAGCATGATGCTGTAACAGGCAACCGTGATGATCAGTTGGTTGCAAATATGTTCTGATGATCACATCTCATGCTACGAGAATATAAACGGAAATGTAGTAATCACAAAACTCACCCATTTTTGTACAGAGACAGATCATCCAAATCAGCGGCACGTATTAGAATTAATGTTTGCATAAGACTGAAATAAAATAGCGATCTGATAGTTGAAAATCTACTGTCGCCTTACCATATTCGATCAACCAGATGACGGTGTTTTGAAAGCGACTGTATGTGACTTGACTGTAGGCCAAAAGACTTGGACTAAAAGGCAGATAAAATGTCAATTAATATATATATATATATATATATATATATATAT